>SNQJ01S0257500.1:0-11930 GCA_010110895.2 Picea sitchensis
TATAGTGCGCAGCTATCTTTGAAACAAAATACTTCCCTGGGTTGATAATTTATGTTTCACTTGGTTGTTTAAAATTAATTAAGCAATTATAGTGACCAACACCATTGTGGATAGGTCATTGGGGGAGGACCCCATTGTTGCTGTTGATACTATGCATTAGGGTCATAAAATGCATTGGGGTTTTGTGCTATCCAAGGTCTTCTGGAAGGGTATGATTGTTCTTATGAGACTCCTCCTCCCCCATACATGGCTTGTAGTTCAATAAAATTTGGACACTCAGATGTGGGGTGATCTAGTGTACACAGGCCACATATTTCTATGACATTTAATGGACATTCTTTCTCACCATGCTTCTTTCAGCATCTAGGACAGAAGATTGCTAAAACAATCTCTTCTTCTTGTTTCTTTTTCAGTTTTAGGGTATCTAACTGGTTACTGATTGTTCTCAATATCTCTGTTTTAAAGTTCTCTAATAAGTTTCCTAACTCAATTCTAGTGACAGTTCCTGAGCTTTGTCTTGTATTTATACTAAAATAATCTCTTGGTGCTTTTCTTGTTTTATCATGTCCTCTTGAGTATCTTCTACAGTAATCTGCAATCTCTGCAAAAGGATTTTGGTGCAAATCTCCTGAACTTAACAAATTTAAAACTTCTATGCAGTCATCTCTAATAGCCTTCAAAAATACAGTTCTTACTACAGTTGGGTCTGTGGTGAATAATTGTGATTTATGGTAGTTGTATAAGAACCTTTCTAAGTAGTCTTCAGGGCTTTCATCTTCTATTTGTTGCATTTTAAAAATGTCATTTTTAGCATTATCCTTACAATAGTCTTGGTATTTCCATAAAAATGTGTCTTTCATTTTATCCCAAGAGAGGATTGTATTTTCTCCTAAGCTCATGAACCATCTTAAGGCTGAATCTTTCATTGTAGCAGGAAAGAGCTTAAGTTTTTGGGCATCATATGAGTAGTTATAGCTTCTACATAATATGTCAAACTCGAATAAAAATAAATCTGGATCTTTAGTTGACATACCTCTGAAAGTGGGTAACGATGATAGTGGGATATTATTCATGCTGATGTTTATGGAAATATCCAAGATTGGAAACCCAAAGGTCTCAGTTTCATTGGCTGCATTTCCTTCTTCTTCTACCATACCACTAATAGATGGTTCAGAAACTAAATTTTGTGTGTCTCCTGAACGTTCAGCAGATTCACATTATGCCCGCCCCAATGTTGATTCCTCTGTTTTAGGTTCTTCTTCTGGAGCTTTGTTGGCTCCCCTTGAACTTTCTCCTGGTGGAATTTTTCCTGCACTAGTGTCAGTTGGATTAGTGGCGGGGGGTTGTTTTTGAATCTTTAGAGCTTACAAATCTACCCTTATTATCTCTATATCTATGCATAAAATGGAAATTTGATTCTTAACTGAATTGAAATCCTAATTCTATCTAGAAGGTAAGAAGGAAACATGGCTTCGGATAACCCCACTCTAGTGGCCGCGTGGCTCTTCACTCATGTATTAAACATTTTATCCTCCTCCCTCAAGAAGCCTTTAAAATCATTCAAAAACTATGCAAACAATCTAAGCTAAAAATCACTTCCTACCGTTTGCAACTCCCCGACAACGGCACCAAAATGGTGTGCTACTTATATGTGTAATATAATGCACTCATTAATTATCAATCCAAGATTCGTAATCAAAAGAGTTACAAGACACCAGTAAGAAAGGTAATTCTAATGTCATGAGTATAGAGCTATTCTAGATTATGCATGCTGGAAATAAAACAAACTAGCAAATCAAAACACACTTTGGTTGTGTTTCACAAAGAGGCTATCTACTCCATTATGGAACATGAAAGTATGATATGGAGTTATTTTAACATATCAAATCTGCTATCTGACCCAGTAAACTAAATATGCAATCACACTTTTGAAAGGGAAATCACACATCAATCATCAAGACATAGCATGGGTAGTTCAATAGTCAATATACTGAGTATGTTGTGGTTCACAATATGTTGTTCTGAACTTCACTAGTTCTCCTTCAAATATGTCTAACTATTGTTGCCAACATTTATGTCCATGAAACAAAATCAAATTCATAAAAACAAAAACAGAGCATATGTAAAAAGATTTCTAAGCAATCAAAGCCTAAACTGAACTATACTTCTATCATCTGAAAAGATCAAAGCTTCAGCTAGTCTAACATTTATACTATTGAAATCAAAAAATAACACTAATCTATGAGGATACTGACCTTTGTTGGGCGGTGGGCCCTTGCCACTTCAACAGGTCAGTGACTGGAGTCTACCATATGCTTTCTTTCAATCCATGCATTCCTCTTACTCAAATTTCAAAACATAGAATCAAACTATGCTAACAACTCAACTCACATTCATTCATAAATGATCAAGACCTGGAAATAATTGACATCCTTCTATTAAAATTGAACTCAAAACCTATTCTGCAATATGTAACACTGCTTCACATACTATGTTATGCTAACTCTCTACTACCTCCACCATCCTTGCCATGACTATTTAAACAGTCTTAGTCATGAAACACAAGGAGGTGAAATCTTTTAGCAAACAAGTCAATTGTCAAATTTATATATTTGGTTACATATTTTAAGCTTCATGCTCATGACACGAAGTGTATGAGGATGAATCAAATAAACAAACTAGATTAACATAACCTTGCTAGAGCTTTGATGATTCAACAAACATCTAACAATTATCTTGGGCATGATCTGGAGATAAACTTGGTATATTATGTTTCTTGTATTGGTATCGGATCGTGACAAGTGAGATTCGGTAAATGGTACCAGATCCGAACAGTGCACAAGTGGTTGGTACCGGATCGCGACAGGTGAGATTCGGTATCGGATCTGAATGGAAGGTGTGCTTGGTACCAGATTCATAAAGTGGCAATCTAGTGCATAAGTACCTGATGGATGAGCTAGTATAGAAAGGATGGAATCATCTAGAGGTCAAAGGTTATACATGGAAAATTAAAACATTAGTACATGAAACATTTAGTCTCCTAGCTCAATAAACCACAAAAATTCATGAATTAATTATACTTTACCTTATGACCTCATCAATGGCTAATGGTAGTGTTCTTTGTCATTTATCCAAGCTTAGGTAAGCCAAAAAGGTATAGATGAGGAGTATAATAGGGTAGTGGGAATGTCAATTTAGAGGCTCAACAGACGCTCTGTGACTTGAAATTTGGCCACTTCGAGGTTAATCTTCTATGAATATTCACTTCAAATGAACCTTTCTGGCCCATCCATGATCAGTGTTGGAACTGAAGTTCTGATACCATATTGTAATGTCCCCGACGACCCATGGTCGGGCCATTCTACACGAGGGAGAACTTTTTTTCTCTCACTATGGAACATACTGTAACATACCCAATATTCAACTGAGCTATGCCACATAAGTTTTCTCTTCAAATGAATGCAATTACAACATATACATACAACGCTCTTGAGGAATCTTTGCATATAAATGTAAACACACAATTACATTCTCTAAATATACGATTTCATATTGAAATAACAGTAAACACAAACATGCAGCATATACAGGGAAATACCCATAAACATACAAATAGTTATAATCATACATATGATAATCCGTAACATAAGCACGTAAATAACGATGCAGCATGTAAATTTATCACATGATTGGTACTTATCTTGGAAATATTGTCACCAACTGCGTTTAGACCGTCCGTGAACCTCCCAGCCTTAGACTACACTATTCATCACTCTCAACAGTGAGTCACCCCTGATCTGGGACTAAACTCCACCCAGGTAAAGGGATTCCTAACGAGACTAAAGGTTCATAGACAATAGGAAAGAATCCATCTTAGGTGATCACTTAACTAACAGCCTACAACCTCTCATTCCCCCACATGCCTGTCCCACCCAAGGAAGTGTTCCCCTTCTCTACTCAATAGTCCTTCGGCTGCCCCACTTCCCTTCTAGGGATTCAGCAACAAGTCGGAAAAGAAGTCTTGGAGAACTGTACCTGCATTTTGGCACCTTTAGGAAATCAATTCCTCAACAATTCTCTCGCTCAGAGAATTTCTCATGGGCCTGACAACCCACCTCTTCAATTTCCCACGGGCCTGACAACCCACTTCTTCAATCCTGCTCCCAAGATAACCAGGTACACTAACAAGAAATGGTTATGGAAACATGTTCAGATACAGTGAAATGAAGGTCTGAAGAATAACTGACTACTTGAGTGAAAAATCATCATGGAATCATTGACTGGATGACTGAATGATCCAGGGAATCATGGGAGAGATCATCATAAGAATGATGGCGAAGGTGTGTAAATGAGATAAGTCCCCATGATATGTATGCATGTCCCCAACTTGACACTTGTCAAGTTGGAAGCTACTTTGGTCCACTTGTCCCCAACTTTAGAACTTAGGATAAAATAATTATCCATACTTTATGTTTTAAGAAATATTAATATAATATTCCTTTTTGGCTTAAGCTCTCTAGCTTAGTCCTTTCCCTTAACATTTGGCCCTCCCTTTCCCTAACTGGTGAAGTTTGGTCCCCCATCTCTTTTATCATGGTCGGTCTTCCCGCAGTGATGTATTTTATATTAATCATGAGACACATACAAAATAGGTGCACTGGCCTTTAACATCTAGGAACTCTAGCCTAACTCCAAAACATAAGCATCCCATCTTATAATAACTGGCTCACCAGCCTATAACACATATCATATACACAAGGCTCGCTGACCTCCATACTGTGCGCACTTTAATTACTATGCGTGGTATCCAGGAATGTGCACACTACATAATTTTACTGCGTAGTACATGCACGCACTATGTTATGAAAGGTGCATTACAAAATGATGTCAAAATAGCTCACCAGCTTAAGTACACTTACATTACCTTTACAATTGGGTTCGACCGAGGGATATTACAAAATTGGTATGCATCCTTGGTACTCAAAGATATAATTAATTCAAAGGATTGCAACCAATAAAATATACATGAAAAGCACAATTTCTCATGGAAACTGTACATGTCGAGATAAATTCCAATTGATCTAATTAACATTTCAAAATTTCTTGAAATATGACAGTAGCAGTAAAAATATAACATTTTTTAGAAGGCTACCAGTTCTATAATCCATACCAAGGAATGAATGTAATATGAAGTTCAAGTAGATATAGTAGTCCAAAAAAAATTGCAAGCTCAACCTTGAAACTATAGCCAATATGACAGATTCCAAAGCTTGAAAATAAGTAGTAGACACTAGCTTTTATGATAAAATTAGATTGGTTGTTGGGGAAGGACACTATTATTTTTGAGTATTCATTTATTATTTTGTGTTTCTATCTCTAGTGTGTTTTCATTCTCTTATCATCAATTAAGGCGTGGTCCTTGTTTCCATTTCTATATCTATTCTCATGCATTATTATCAATAGGAGGACATAAGTTTTTAGGAGTTATGAAGATTGGAAGGAACTGACCTTTCTACTAAACTTAACACTTTTGTTATGCCAATAAATACCTATTGTTGCATTATTTTCATGACCAAGTGACCATGTAAAGTAGATGAGAGGTACACATCACACGACATTTGTAATCTATTTGATGACCTATAGACACCTTCTTTTGGAGATTTTATGTGATAGTTGTAAAGTCGAATTCAAGTAGAGAATTTGATGATGATAGGGTTGTTTCTATTTTGGAGGAATCATTAATTTTTTTCCCTTCACATGAGATTTTATTAACACAAGAGGATTCCCACCTTCAAGAAGTTACATAATACTCACATAGAGATTGTTCCACTACATTATGTTGCCTATTATGGGTAGCATGTTAGTGAGAGGTGGTAGTCATAATTAAGAGTAGTTAAAAACTATGGAAGGTGCACTCCTTTAATGTTGCCCAATATTGTTTCATGAATTTATTCATATCCAATAGTGAGGGTTCCCACCTTAAAGGAGTTACATGTTTTCAACGCAATCATGAAGTATAGAGGGTGTTTATATTATAGGATTTGCACACCTATGTTTAGCATATGTAAGCGTAATTGAATTGGATATTCCATGATTGATTATTCTTAGAAAGTAGGAGGGAATTCTTCCTTGGCCAATTTTATTTCTAGCGGATGGAGGAGTTACATTGTATCCTTATTTCTTCATTCTATTATCAACAAATTAGAGGTTAGGGTTTTGAGAATTTGCAGGCTCCAGGATATTGAAAAAATTACCAATTTGGGTGACATTGCTTGAGATAGGGCTCCTCTATCTCCAATGTTTCTCAAGCTAGGGCCGTCGAGCTCCTCTGTCTCATCTATCGCTCCTTTTTTGAGTTGAGCTCCTCTATCTCCTCTTTCACTCCTTTGTGTCAAGAAGATCCTCTAACACAAGAGTTAATAATGAGGTCACATTGGATTAAGTATGTATATTACCCCACTCTTCTTATTTTGGTGTTTGCATTATCACTTTGAATACTATGTATACGAGGGTTTCATTGGTGCCATGCCTCCATGTGAGGTAATTCCTTTGAAGCATCAGGCTTAGTTACCTCACCCTTACATGTGGTTGTACCTATGACTATTCACTTGGTCATTGATTATGATATTGTAGTCTCAATTACCTTTCCTATGTAGCCAACAAAGATGACTGCAGGTGGTACGCACCTATAATACCTAGGGTAGATATTCGTTCATGGTCTCAGTTCCCCTGGAGGGTGCCCTCCTTAATAAAGGGTTTTTTCACTAATCATGGTTGTTTCATGTAGATCATCATAAATTCTCCTCATGCCTTCACTAGCCAATCTTGTGGGGACTTCATATCCCCCAGAGGGTTGGTTTCCAAAAGGCCCCCTGAGTCATTAGTTTTCTTAGTTGTTATTATATATTTGACAGGGGTGTGCTATTTGATTCTGATTCTAGATCGGCCTTAGGTTGAGTTGTTTTTTATTTACACCAATTATTTTCACCATGGTTTAATTACCATGTCTGTCCCATCGACTACGAGGAATAGCACCAATCACTGAGGAACATCCACCTCCTAAGCGACACAAAACATGTGACTAATAATTTGAAGGGTATTATCATTGGTTTGAGGAGATAAGTTTAATTGAAGTGGAATTGATTGAGAAAATATATCAACCAAACTTTAACCCTCCTTTAACTAATCCTGAAGCACCTCTACTTGTCCAGGTAAGGGAGATTTTAAGTGATCCTTTTTCTTTGTTTATAAATCCTACCACCATGTCAGGACTGAGTGTTTCATCAAGTGTAGTTGAGCCTTCAATCTCATCTACAAGTGGGACTAGGGACATCCTTGTGATCTCCACATTACCTTCTCTTAGAACCTTTGTACAGACACCATCTATCCCTTTTTCTATAGGTCCCTTGATTTGGGGGATCCCAGTTGTGTCTTCATTTGCATTCGTTAGTATACCTAGTGGTCATATGCCCATCCATTCTATTTTGATTCCTACTTCTGGATATTTCTATAGTGGGGGGCCAAGCCTTGGTTTCAGCATGGGAGGTGAAACTTCTTCTACCTCCACCATTCCTATGAGCAACTCGACATCATCATGTGTAGGTGTACATTTTGGGTGGAAATTTCCTAGTGGTTTTGGGGATATCTCTAGTCATGCTGGAGGAAGTAGTATGTCAGGAGATTTTAAATTCCCATGGGTTAGCACAACTTTCCCTAGGGGAAAAAATATTGGGGGAAACTTCTCAAATTGGGGAATATTTTCCTTTATCAATACCTTAGCTTCCAGGGGGTTCTTCCCTGGGCCTAATTTTGGGAACATTTTTCTTGGAGGGTCTATATCTATCCCCGAAGGAAATCCCCTCACAGCCATGTCTATTATAGGAAGCATTCATGGTATTGGAAATTCAATAGTCCTTGGGGGAACACACTCTTCATAAACACATAAAAAAACTTATGGTAGTATGAATGTATGGGGACTACAAGGTTCATCTGGGACAACAAATACTTCATCTCCCTCTCAACATTTATTTTCTCACACATCGTTTCCATTCCTCGTAATGTTATACTTACCCAATTGATATTAGTTTAAAAATGACCCTATTTCCCACAACCCTTCATGGATAGATATTCTTGGCAAGCTACTGTCCAAAATTCCAAAATTCAATGGAAAATCGGGAGAAGACCCCTCCTCACACATCATGACATATCACTTGTGGTGCTCATCTAATTACTTGATGGATGACAGTGTGAGGATTCTTACTTTCCATATATCCTTGATCAGAAGTGGCGCTAAGTGGTATATTGAATTATAAGGTGCTTCCTTTAAAAGATTCAACAATTTGGAAACAATGTTCATTGAAATAACTACGTCAAGATATTGCCACCCACATTTTTTATCATATACATGAGTGGAAATGAAGGTGTATGATGATCAAGACCTAGATCCCAGATAATCTCTTGATGGAATGGTTCACCAAAACCCTCCTTCCAACCATTTCCAAGGATGTAGCTCTGGTTGGGGCGATTACTGATGAGAAATCCATTATGCATACCCAATACTTGGACTTAATTTAGTCTCAATCTGATACCCTTTATGACATTATCCCCCATGCTCCTAGGCCATCGACAGATCCAAATAATCCAAACCTAGGACCCCATGTCAATGGTGTGCTTGGTTATGTTTCCCATTCATATCTGAACAAGTTAGCTGACCAGATAGGTCATATGGGTCACACATGTCAACTACTAATTCTAGTGCTCAAACTACCATGGTCCCTACTCATAAATCGGAGATGAATTTGGTGCAATCCATGCAATTGAAGAATATTCATCAACCTAGAGGAAAGAAGAATAAGAATAAGAAGAAAAATTCCAGCATTGGCAAAGGGACTACTGTTAGGCTATGAAAAAGGTACAAATATCTTCCTTTTTCCCACATTTCATGATATCATCTTGACTGACTTTTCAGTTATTTAGGAGCAAATAGAATAGGAAATGAATATTATACTCTTTTGCGTTATTGATAAAGTTAGATTACATAGATCCTAAATATGATTGGAATTGTCTGGTTTTATTACAGGATTAGTTAAACATTGTCAAACCCAAGATAGCAAAGGAAATCTTGAAGATGCACAAGCTATTGGAGGTTGAGGATTGCATGGCGCAAGGCAATATTGAAGATGATTGAGTTTCTCATATTGTAACTTTATAATAGTAAATAAATCCTAAGGATCTCTCAATCCTCAGGATATCTTAATTTACCTAGACTATTGTAATATATAAAGGGTAAAATAGACCTTGAAGAAGGGAAGAATTACATCCAAGAACTTAGAAATTAGAATTGCTCTATGTTAGCAGTTTTTGTAAAATGTTGTACCAGCTATGAAATTAATAAAAGCTTTGAGCAGTTTTACCATTTCTATAAACTAAATTTCAAATAGCAGTGCTTCTAAGGACCAAGGGCCTAGTCTGAAGGAGCTATTGTTCGACCTGTAATTGTATCAGTTCAATTTATGTTTTGTGATTTGATTCTCTTTTACAATAGTTAAATGAATGCATAAGTGTGCTGATGATTCCATGTCAATTGTGAAGATAGATGTTCCTGAAGCATTAGATGTTTGTTGTTCCAATTTCCATTACTGAGATTTGATGCGTGACAGTTCCTCATAAGTTCACACTTGTTGTTCCTTTCACTTAGTTTATAATTGTTGTTCCTTTTACTTAGTTTACAGTTGTTGTTCCTTTCTATTAAAAGATAGCTTTTATTGCTTTCGATATAATTACGATTGTTGTCCCTTTTCAATTAGATTACAGTTTCTGTTTCTTTCTATAGATAGAGTAATTTGCCTTTTCCTTTCTAGCAATTTGATTCATAGCAATAGCTAATTCTACAAGTCTATACTTAGATTCAATTACTACTTTTACAATGAATTCAATAGGTTAATTAGTTCTTTTCCATTACATAGCTTTAGATTTCAATTCCTAGAATCTTTAATGAGTGTTTGAGGAACTTGATTGTTGATAAACTCATATCTGTTTTAACTACACAATTTTAGCCTCTATAATCTATCTGCATAGACTTTTTTGATGTTCTTTGAGATATAAGACGAATCCTCGGGTTGATAAATTAATGTTAAACTAAGGTTGTTTTAGACATCTTTAGAGCCCAACATTTTGGCGTCGTTGCTAGGGAAGAATGTCAAAGGTAGCATAGATGGTGCCTCTGGAGAACTAGGTATTGAAGATGGAAGGTAATAACCTATGAAGGTGATAAGTAAGATTCTTATGCCAACACCTTCCTCCAGCTGACGCAACAACAAGTAGCATAGGTGTTTTTTTTTCTTTCTTGATTTTTTTCTTTTTTCGTTGTTGTGTGAAGTGTGTATGACTAACAAGAAAGATTTTGAAAAACCAAAACCCCCACCAAAAATTACCAAATCCCAGGGCTCGGTGCTCCCTAGAAGAAGCACTTTCATATATTACATCATCCAAAAAGAAGAATATAAAGCTTTGGTTGCACCTAGAAAAGGATCTACCCGAATCCCTCGGGTGGAAGTTTCACCAACTGCAGCCCATGCTAAGATCCATAGAAAAATTGAAGGGACTAAGCAAAGCTTTCAGAGCACAGATCTTCCACCCCTCGACCCTTTAGAAGAGGGAAACACTTGTAATATCGAGGAAGGAGAAGGACAAACCAGTGGGATAGCCGAGATAGACCCACCAACGGACCCCGAATCTCTTGTGAAAGAAGAAGGCATACCCGAAATCCCAGATAGAGGAAGTGCAATCAAATCCCCTAGAGGATCAGATGACCAATAAATTCAAATAAAGTACCCAGATCAATAAATCCCTGAATATTTCTAGCATATTTTTTATCAAATGGCACAGCCAAATCCACAACATCCCCAGACTTCCACTTTGGAATATCCGATAGTTGATCCAATCACCAATGCCCCCATGAAGGAAATTCCCCTACAAAACCTGCCAACCTTTCATGGATTAATCTTAGAAGACCTGGATGCATTCTTATTTGAATTTGATGTCCTATGTAGAGGTTATTATTACACCTCCAAACCCCAAAAACTAAAATTGTTCCCCTCCACTCTGAAAGGAGCATCTCTATGCTAGTTCATGGGATTGGGAGGGGGAACTATAAACTCATGGGATGAAATGAAATGGGCCTTGTTGACAAAATATCAAGATTATTGTAGAACTAGAGACTTAAAAGATGAAATCTTTCAAATTCCTGCAAAAGAAAATGAATCATTAGAAGAATATGTCGAGAGATTTCAATATAATTTACAAAGATCACCCTATGGCACGTTACTAGGTGAATTTCTTAAGGCAACTCTAATTAAGGGTATGAAAGATGAATGGGTAGAAACATTGAATTTAATGGGGAAGGGTGACATTTATCAAGAGGCTTATGGCAACATCGTCCTACTATGCATCAGGTGCTCTAGAGGAAGTTCACAGATTAGATCAGGGATGCGTATCCCCCTCACCAGAAATAACAATATTACCAACGGGGGTGTTACGCGAGTTGAAGTCGGTAATCTCTTAGAAAACTTCAAAACAGATATTATGAGCACTTTGACTACACAATTGGATGTATTGTAGGACAAATAGAAGAAAACATAAGAAAAAAAAATGTTGGCCATATTTTTCCACAGGTGCAAAAGGAAACATGGTCCAAGGGATTTCCCTTTGGATATGGTTCGGGTTTGTGCTATCTTCACAAAAGATCACGACATGGAATGATGTCCATCGCTTCCTGGATTGAAATTTGTCTTTAGAGAAGAAGAAGAAGAAACAAAGTCGTTATATCTGATGGCCCAACGACGTCAATGGCATAATTGGACTCCAAATACACTACAGGATGTTATCCACAAATTTGGTCATTGTGATGATGTCATAATGATGTTATGATG
>SNQJ01S0257502.1:10629-21000 GCA_010110895.2 Picea sitchensis
CATGGAATGACATGTACTATCCATATAGAATAGTATTGCCTTCAAATATATCAAAACTCGTACCATTATTCATCAAACAAACTTGGGTCCATTACCCAAACCTGGGTTCTCCAACTTCTCATGGCCATAACTCTCTAATTGTGAGGAGTTATGTGATGTTCCACATACCAACGAAAATGGAATGACATGTACTATCCATATAGAATAGTATTACCTTGAAATATATTAAAACTCATACCATTATACATGAAACAACCTTGGGTCCATTACCCAAACCTTTGTGCTACTGGAATTCGCTACCAGACTTTCTCCAAGGGTTGACATCAATCTACAATATCACTCTCCAATGGTTGAAATCAATGACAACCAAAAATCCATAAACCTAAGCCAATTTTCTGACGAATTTGTAGCACTTCCTAGCTTAGCTTGGAGGAGGAATGTTAAAAAATGTTGCAAATCTACCCACTAATTTGGTTGGGAAAGTGGATCAAGATAATCCTTTGATCTCCAAAAGAATTACGATTGGATATAATACTTTAGGCACCACAAGTAGTATGCTTTTGTGACATAGGCACATTCAATTATACTAAGATTTCATGACAATGGATTACTCATTTGTCAAAATCATCTTGTGTCTCTTGGGAGAATTGAAAGTTTGTCTCTGGTAGAATTGAATCTTGGTGGATGGCTTGCCATCCCATTTCCTTCAGTGTTGAACCATGAATCCATTGGAAAAGACCATTTGACTTGCTAATGGTTGGTATTAAATAAAGTAATGTGTATTATTTCTTTCTTAAATTTCACATAGAATTAATGCCCCATTTTACATCAGAATTATTGAAGATTTTGATGTTTCTATTATATTCAGAGCAAGGTATTGCTAGCTTTGTCTTAATTCCAAGAAAAATAGCATAGATTGTTCTCTTAAAATCAGAAGAGGGGCATCCTTTCTCTAGGGAGTCTTTTTTTTCCTCGATCATTTAAGTTAGTAATGCATGGCTTATTCTCTTATTTCTCTTCATGTCATTACAGTGTTGTGATGTAAAAATGCAATTTTGTTGAATTAAAATTCGAAATGAATAATATCTTTAATGAAGGATTTTTCTTCCATTGGTCATTTAAATCAGTAATCCATTAAATATTTCTTGTGATCTCAACCATTGAAATCTACAATTATAGCAATCTTCTAAATTTCTAACTAGATTTTAGGTAGGTAAAAATCGTGGAAAAAAATTTCCAATAAAAAATAAAAACTTAGAATGTTTAGACTACATAAAATGAGAGAGAATATATTTAATATATGTGCAGTGTCATTTTATCCCTTAAAAAGAGAAACAATTATGCCTCCATTTATGAGCTGCAACATTTAAAAATGACACATCATCCAAATGATGTAATAAAAAAGGTGGCTTAGATGCTTGGACTAGTGAAAACACATGGATGAGCTCATCATTGTCCGAGTCATAGTATAGTTAAATCTTTCTAGAGATGGCACTTTAGCATTCAAGCCATGTGGTCAAGAAAGCCAGGTACAAATTGAGATCCACATGACATTCATTTTTTCGTTAATTATGCCTGGGATCACATCTGTAGATGTTAACCCTCACCACAACTTATCCATATTTCTAGATGTTAACCATTACAACAACTTGTTCGTTTAATATTTTTTGGGGGGGCACAGGGATGGTACTAGGTAGGATTTTTATAATAATAATAATTTAATTTTAAGGTCACAACCAAGTTGGTGTATGAGATCTCCTTGTTTGTGGGACAAGGAACCTCCTTCTGCCAAGGGATTTCACTGGTAAAGTCTATGAAGGAATACATACCCTACCCCCCTCTGGATTTGAACTTGTGACCTCTTAGGAGGAGACACATGAACCATTAGGCCCACTCAGAGTGTATATAAAAACATAAATATAATTATAAAATAGATTCACATAATTTATAAAATAGATTCACATTAAATTATGCAAATTAATTCGAACTTCTTGTCAAAATTTTATTGTTTTTATTTTTTACTTATTGATATGGTACAACTAGGTTATTATAGAGTAATTAGGTGCATTTATTGTTGAAGTTTTTAACTCCTACTTGTCTTACTAATTAATGTGGGATTCTGCATAATACCATAAGTTTTTCATTTGTTAAATGTATTGGTTATTGAGAGGAAGAGACAATCTCTACCTGAGTTGTTTTCTTCTAAGATTGAGAAGGTTATTAAATCTAGTTGGGTATGAGAGATTCTCTCCAACTAGTTATCTCCTAGTTTGGTGTGTTGTTGAGATATTTTCTCAACCAATTGTTAGTATGGTTAAGATAGCTTTCTTATCTTAAGCCAAAGTGTGATGTATTTATATGTAACATTGTTTATTGAATATGATATACTCAGTTTAGTTTTGTGTGAAAGGAATTCATGTCTACTCTATCATTTGCTTTCATGGTATTAAAGAGGGATTGGGCTTAACTCCCTCACAGGAGGAACTAGGATAATGAAAGAGATGTGAGTTCTAATCCTCATTAGGATTTAACGTAGGAGAGTGGATTGTTTTTTGTTGTTATTGTTGGGTGGTGTTTATTACTATGTGTTTTTGTGTGTGTGAAGTACGGATTGCTCGATTTCTGGTCTTAAATTTGCTAAGTGTGAATGTGCAATTCTTTGTGTTGGAGGAAAGCAATATGCTCACTGTGTTGATTCCAAAATTATGTTGATAAGTGAGGAAGAGGAGGATCATTGCTTCCAGTAGTGGAGTAGTCGTCCAACTATGGTTAGATCGTGTTATTGTTGTTGGTTGGAGTTGATCACTTGTGGCTATGTTACATGCACAATGTTTGGAGTGTGATCCATCAAACTGCAGATCTGTTGCATAAAGAAAATATGGGCCTCGAGAACCAAACCTTTTATGTAGCACTCATGGACACCGAGCAATTAATCAAATATTCGATTTTTTTTTATTTGATTTGCAATAAGAGAACTAGTTGTCGATTTTTCTGTAGCCTCTAGGGTTGGCGCAGACTTGCCTCGTCACTTGAGCATAGAAACTTCGTTGAGGGATTGTCTACATAACTGGTTTTCGATCCTTTGTTTACACAATATTCCAGATATAATATAATATGTAGAATATAAATATTTAGCAAGCAATGGTAGAACAACAATGATATATCCAGAAAAATATCATAATAATACCATAATAACACCAAAAAGAGCACCTATATTAATGATACCAATGTTCACTTTCCTCTTCGAGGGGGAAACCTCCAGCAGAGCATAGATCTATTACAGTAATCTCCAAGACGAAAATATCCAATGCTTCCTACTCTTATTTATACTAATTCTACCTTCTAAGGAAACTTCTAGGGGAATATCTTTCTAGAAGCGGAATCTTCTATTAGGCATTCTTACATTGACTTATTCTCCTTTATTTATTAGGCCTTATTAACTAATGTCAACCTTTATCACATAGAAAACATATCCTACTAACTAATGACCCATGGAGAGGGGTTAGGATTGGATCCTAACATGCCCTCCCCCTTCAAAACCATCCTTGTCCTCAATACTGTAAGTGCAGAAACTATTGGACTATAGTCGTTGGTTCCCAGTTCGAATCCTCTGGTGATGTGTCCTTCCACTTGATCAACACTTCTTTGATAGTTCTTTCATGCAACTGACGTTCATGGTGATTGAGTATTGTGTCCGGTTGGAGCCAAAGGGATCCTTCTTCATCTAATTCTGGAAGGATGGTTTGGACCCTACAATTTTGTCCCACTACTTTCTTCAGATAGGAAACATGGAACAACAGATGGATTTTGGAAGTAGCCAAAAGGGCCAATTTATAGGCCATTGAACCAATACGCTTAATGATCTGGTAGGGCCTATAAAACTTGGGTGCCAACTTATGATGTCCCTGGGATTTGAGAGATTTTTTCTTGTAAGGTTGAAGCCTAAGAAACACTTGATCTCCTTCCTGAAAAACTATTTTTGAATGATGTTGGTCTGCATGTTGCTTCATGCGATTTTGGGCCATGTGGAGGTTATCCTTCAAATCCACGAGGCTGGTTGTGCAACCTTGCAACATTGTATCAATAGATTGGACCTTTGATGTGCCTAGAATATAGGTAGTGACTGTAGGTGAGCGTTGTCCATACATTACTTCATATGGGCTCATTTTGGTGGTCGTATGATAGGAAGTATTGTACCACCATTTTTCCAAGGGGAGCCATTGCACCCACTAGTTTTGTTTGTCCAAAGAAAAATACAGCAAGTAGGTTTCCAAACATTTGTTGACCACTTTGGTTTGGTCAACATATTGGGGGTGATAGACGGTGCTCATGTTCAATTGGGTTCCCTACAATTTTAACAACTCTTTCCAAAATGTGCTTGTGAAAGTGGGGTCACGATCAGATACAATAGAGGTGGGCATACCATGTAACTTGAAAATATTATCAAGGAAAACTTGTGCTACTAGTGCTGGTGTGAAAGGGTGGGGTAAGGTACAAAAATGAGCATACTTAGAGAGACAATCAACCACCACCATGATTATGGACTTGATCCCAGCTTTAGGAAGGCCCACTATAAAATCCATGGAGATTTATGTCCATATAGAAGCTAGAATGTGTAGGGGTTGTAGGGTGCCTAGAGACTTTATAGTTTCACCTTTAATAGGTTGGCACACCTCACATTCTATGACAAAGTGAAGGATATCCTTCTTCATGACTTCCTAGAAAAAAACGAACAACAGACACGAGCATATCTCTTTTGGAATCTTGAGTGACCCGCAATAGTTGACGAGTGCAACTCATTTAAGAGTTGTGGCTTGAGTGCTGAAGAGGGTGAGAGAACCAGACCATCCTTTTACCTAAGAACATTTTCCTTCCAAGTGTAGCCAATGGGAGGATTAGGGTCCTTTTGAAGGCGTTGAATTAACTTTGAGAGAGGCAGGTGTGTTAGCCACTCTTGGCGTACTTCTTCAATCTAATCAGGGACTGGTAAGGATAAGGAAAAAAGGGAGTTGTACTCCTGATGTTGGTGTGATAATGCATCGACTACTATATTATCTTTGTCATTTTTGTATATAATTTCATAATCATAACCCAACATTTCGGCCAGCTACTTATTTTGTTATGGGGAGGATAGGCGTTGCTCCAAAATATATTTCATACTATGGTGATATGTTTTGATCTAAAAATGAAGTCCCAAGAGATATGGCCACCAGGTGTGCACTGCATGGAGAAGTTCCATTTATTTTTCATACATAGATCTTCCTGAATTGCGATCTCTCAACGCTTGGCTAGTAAAGGCCAAAGGCCTACCATCTTGTGTGAGCATTATGCCTATGCCATTGCCAGAAGCATCTAATTCCACCACAAAGGTTTTGTTGAAGTCAGGTGTTTCTAAGATATGAGTAGTGCGCATGGCCTTCTTTAATTCTGTGAAGGCTTGCTCAACAATAGGTGTCCAATGAAATGTATTCTTCTTAAGAAGGTCGGTCAATGGCTTAGCAATTTTTTCATAATGGTGGAAAAATTTCCTGTAATATCCTATAAGACCAAGAAAACCCCTTAGGCACTTTAAGGTCTTGGGTCGCGGCCATTCCTGCATAGCTTGTATCTTTTTGGGATCCACTTTTACCTCTTTGTGACTGATAATGTGTCCCAAGTATTCCACTTCACTAGATCCAAATGAACATTTGGTCTTTTTGACAAACAATTGGTTTTTTTGCAGCAAGTGAAGGACTTTTTCCACATGAGGAAGGTGGCTATCTCAAGTGCGGCTATAAATGAGGATGTCATCAAAGAAAACCAAGACAAACTTTCAAAGGTAAGGTTTCAATAATTTATTCATCATACTTTGGAAGGTTGGCAGGGCATTGCAAAGGCCAAAAGGCATGAACAAGAATTCATAATGTCCTTCATGAATTCTGAAAGCAGTCTTTGGAATATCTGCCTCTTTCATCTGGATATGGTGATAGCCAGAGCGAAGGTCTAATTTGGTGAATACACATGCACCTTGGAGTTCATCCAACAAATCATTAGTGATAGGAATGGGAAAATTATCTTTGATGGTTAGTTTATTCAGGGGATGAAAATCAGGGCACATGTGCCAAGTACCTTCTTTCTTTAAGACCATCACCACTGGGGACAAATATGGGTTAGTACTGGGGATAATTACCCCCGCCTCCAGTAATTCCTATACCATATTTTCTATTTCATTTTTCTGAGCAAATGGATATTAATAGGGACATACATTAGGAGGTTGACTGCCCAGAAGGAAAGGGATGCTATGATCATGCTTACCCCTGGAGGGAAGTAATGCTATGGGAATCTCAAAGACCTTGAGTTACTTGTCCAAGATGAGTTGCAGGCTAGGAGGAACTACTTGAGAGGCATTTTCAGTGACCTGGATGGCATTAAATTGAGCAATCACACCATGGTGGCCTTACTTCAATAGTTTTTCCATCCTGTGAGAGCTGATGATTTCCGAAGAGACCACTTGGAGACCTTGGAGGGTATAGGGGTGAACTTGGGTGAAGCTCATATATAATTCTTGATTATCCATTGTGATTGGCCCCAGAGTGTGAATCCATTCCACTCCTAATACAATATCACAACCACCCATGGAAATAGAGAACATGTGGGTTTTCAAAGTATAATTACCCATTTGGAGTTTGACATTCTCACAACAGACCCCACACTTCATAGTACCACCATTAGAGATGAGGATTTGAAAATTAGAAATAGGGAAGACAAAACAATGGATCTCATCAGTAAGTCTACGATGAATTAAATCATGGGTGCTACCACTATCAATCAACACCACCATTGGTTGATGTTTGATGTATCCCTTGAGCTTCAATGTTTGCAAGGCAGAAATACCTGAGAGTGCATGAAGAGATATGGTAGGTTCCTCTAGCTCCACAGGGGTTACAACTAGAGCTTTGGCGTGATCAGATGGTGGAGCCTCATATGATGGGATGTCTTCATAAGGAGGTGAATGCACCAATATGGAAGAAATTGTTTTATCTACATTTATGCCCTGGTGAATACTTCTCATCACAATAGTAGAAAAGTCCTTTCTTGTGACGTTCCACCATTTTAGCTGGAGATACCTTTTGGACCTTCAATGTTTGTGTCGAAGCTGGGTGAGCCCCAAGGTGAGGACGGGTGAGAACTGGAGCCTTCATGGGTGGGGCCTGAAGGATGGTCTCTACTTCCTTTTCTAATTGACATGCATTCAACCAACTAGTAGGATGATGCATTCTCACATGAGCCCAGATGGCTTCCTTTAAACCAATGATAAAACATTCAAGGTAAAATTGATCAGATAAGCCCTCAGTCTTGATAGCCAACTGTTCAAATGTCATGATGAAATCTATGACTGATCCAATTTGGCGTAGCTTGGTGAGTCTACCCAAATAATGTGATTCCCTATCCAAATGGGCACAAACTTCTTTAGTGAACATGTTCCAAGTGGGTATTCCTGGATAACATTTCTTATGCCACTACCACCACTATCGTTGTTGATACAGGTATAAAATCCCTACATGGAGTTTGATCTCATCATCCCAAATATTATGGAGGGAGAAGTATTGTTCTATTTAAGAGACCCACCCTGCTGGGTTGGATCCATCAAGTTTATGCATGTCAACTTTAGGCATCTTATTCCAAGAGTGTGGATAACCCCAAGGGGAGTGCGAGAAATGAGTATGCTAATAATGGGAATGATGAGGATCTTATGCATTGGGCTCTACCTTATTGGATTGTTCAGGAAGGGAGTCATTGATTGTTGTTTGTAAGGTAGCGGGGATGGATTCCATTCACGATTATAAGTTGGACAACCTAATATCCTAGTCTTCTTGGGTCTGAGCTCGGGTGGCGGGCACAATAGTGGCTTAGGTAGTAGATGAGGTGTTGGGACGAAAATCGAGACCACAAAAGTGAGATGTACCAAGGTGATCAGGACAAAGAGAGGAGTCCAATGGGATAGGTGTTAAATAAGGGTGTCTCGGAAAGGGGTGGGACCGCGGAGAAAAGAAAGCATAAAAGTGAAGGGTACCACTGTGATCAAAATGAAGAGGGGAATGCAATGGAATAGGTTACAAATAAGGGTGTTGACGGGCCCTAGACTTTATTTTTTTACCCCTAAGGAATTATACTCTGAGCTGAATAATACTGCAGTGACAAAATGGCCAAATGCTTAATAGGAGGAAATGTGTAGGAATTTCGCAACCATAATGCAGGAGACACAGTTGCATGACAATAGATCTTGTATTTTATGTTTATGTTTCTATCCCAAGGGTTAGGGTATTCAAGGGTTTTCCCTGTGCTATATCTCTCTGATATACACGCGAGGTCAAACAGTAGTACTCCACCCAATATCTGAGGGTACCAACTAAGGAGGCTAGACTGTGCCCTTAGCCATACTACCTGACTACTCAGGTACTAGCGAGTATCTTCCCGAGTGTTGTTCTCGGTGGCACTGTAACAGTCAGACAACTTAATGGTTTATCTATGGAGGGCTTCAAGATATCTAGGACAATCAATATATAGATGTTTTTTGATGTACTAACACTCAAAGGGGTACCAACAAGGGTTACAAGGGTGGCCAACAATGTGCACTTAAGTACCACTTGTATTTCATGCATGTATGAGTGCCTGACCACGAGTTTATGTGTGAAACGACATATCTTTGTAACTTAAAGATGTCAGAATATGTCTCTACCCTGGAAAAAAAATTACCCCATAAGTTCTACCCAGGAAGGAAATCTAATACCACTTGCAATATTACAGATATAATATAATATGCATAATATAAATATTTAGAAAGCAATGGCAGAACAATAATGATATATCCAGAAAATATCAGAATAATACCAGAATAACACCAGAAAGAGCACATTTATTAATGATAGCAATGTTCACTTGCCTCTTCAAAGGGGAAACCTCCAACAGAGCAAAGCTCTATTACAATAATCTCCAAGACAAAAATATCCAATGCCTCCTACTCTTATTTATACTAATTCTACCTTCTAAGGAAACTTCTAGAGGAAGATCTTTCTAGAAGCAGAAGTTTTTATTAGGTCTTCTTACATTGACTTATTCTCCTTTATTTATTAGGCCTTATTAATTAATGCCAGTCTTTATTACATAGAAAACATATCCTACTAACTAATGACCCATGGAGAGGGGTTAGGATCGGATCCTAATAGTTTTCCATTGAGGTATTGCAAGATGTTATGTTGAAGCTAGTGCAACATTGTGAAGCATGAGGAGGTTGCAATGATAGGTGAATACTAGTGAGTGAAGATTGACTATGATATGTGCGTAGAGTTCACAGACCTAGATTTTTTACATTGTCATTTCAATCATCCACAACCTACGGTTTTGAGACATTAGTACATGTACCCGGTTCTCCTTTTTATGCAACATTTCGATCTAGTCATTATCGATAATGTCACTACCCTTTTTTCACATGGACATGACCCCTCCATCACAGGTTTTTGGCAATAGACTTGAACACAGATCTCTTATGCTCTGCAGCGCCCTTTCTTTCTTTAGTAAACTTGAAGAGTAAATAATTTTTAAATTATTATAAGTATGCTCAATTTTATCCTTTGTTTGTAAATGATGATGAATCTCTATAAGAAAGAAGAGGTCATGGAGAAGTAAAATTTCATCTCCAGAGGAGGAATTTTCAGGTTTCAATTCAAGAAGAATGGTTGCCTTAGTAGTCCTAGATGTTGTATGGGATCAAAGAAACTAGGCCTCATTGGGGTTGCGAGATAAGTATGCCAACACTTCTTGTCGAGATAGTTCTGGATAGATCCAACCAAGTTCGACATCTCTACCTTTATGAGGGTTATGAGACACTGAAAGTGATAATGGTGTCCAATTATGTTGGGAACTTGGATCACAACGGGGAGACTACACCTTTTTGAAAGAATAGGTGACAATCTTATGGAATTTGAATACTGCAATTTTTTTTGAAATAGTCAAAGATGCTAATGAGGACTTACATGACAGAGATGGAGAGAAGCACTCGTTAAGAGGTGTTGGAGTTTTTAACTCCTACTTGTGTTATTAATTAATGTGGGATTCTTCATAATACGATAAGGTTGTGGTTTGCTAAATGTATTGGTTATTCAAAGGAAGAGACAATCTCTACGTGAGTTGTTTGCTTCTAAGATTAAGGAGGTTGTTAAATATAGTTGGCTATGAGAGGTTCTCTCCAACTAGTTATCTTCTAGTTTCGTGTGTGGTTGAGATATTTTCTCAACCAATTGTTAGTATGGTTAAGATAGCTTGTCTATATTAAGCCAAAATGTGATGTATTTATATGTAACATTGTTTATTGAATATGATATACTCACTTTA
>SNQJ01S0257503.1:0-12444 GCA_010110895.2 Picea sitchensis
CATCACTGGTATCTTCCGGGGAGGCTTCAGGGGGGTTGGCGAGGAGCTGAAGCAGGACGGTCAGCCTCCCCTCCAGTTGTTGAACCCGAAAATGGAGGTCGTTCACTCCGTCGCGGAGCTCAAAGACCAAGTCATGTAAAATGGCATATTTTCCACGCGGAAGGTCTAGGCATGGCGTGTTTGTTTTGCTGCGACGACCATGAACAGGCGCAAAGGGAGGAGGGGGGTGCTGGGTAGTGGAGGACCACCAGGTATCAAAAACATCAATGATAGCCAGACCCTCAAGAGCCTGGGTGGATGAACCGGAGGGCGAGGTGGAAGTGCGGGGTCGCCGGGGGTGCCAGGGAGAGCCTCGGCGTGGGCGCATTCTCTGTCGTGGCATGGTGTGGGTTGGCTACTGTAGAGAGTCTACAGAGCCAGGGTGAAGGGCAAGGAGCAGCAAAGAAACCATAAAACCTGCCGAACCAGAATCAGAGTTAAACTGCCGAGAAATAATATAAGAGGGAGAATGCATTGTGCTATTCGTAAGGGTGGTCGAGGGAGTGTAAGTTAATTCCCCTCCCATCATCGTGAATGCATTTTAATGCTCGGGGATGGCGGCAACAGCAGGCACGAGCCGAGCACATGGCTCCGTGCCTTGCTGGCTTCCCCTTTCCGCCTCTGCACGCCAGGTGGTGGCCACTAACACCCCATCCGGGTGTAAATGTTTCATTTTATGTTCACTATGGACTGTCAAAAATATGATTCTATTGACATATCATCAAATAATTTTGGTAGAATAATTTTAGTAGATTAATTTTATATTAAAAGATCTATTTTTTTCCAGTTTACTAATGACCCTGTTTATTTTAGGAGATTAATTTTATATTGAAAGTTTTTTTTTTTTTCTAGTTTACTAATGACCCAATTGGTTACATAGATCCACTTAACCAATTAAAAAAACTAAAGGAAAAACTAAAAGAAATATAGACATTTGAGATCTTCTAAATAAATTGGTTACATAGATGCACTTAACTAATTAAAAAAAACTAAAGAAAAAACTAAAAGAAAGATAGACATATAAGATCTGTTAAATAAATTTGTTACATAGATGCACTTAACTAATAAAAACACTAAAGAAAATATAGGCATATGGGATTTGCCAAAAAAATTGGTTACATAGATGCACTTAACTAATAAAAAAACTAAAGGAAAGATATGCATATGAGATGTTAAACAAATTGGTTAAATAGATACACTTAACTAATAAAAAAAAACTAAAGGAAAGATAGGCATATGAGATGTTAAATAAATTGGTTGCATAGATGCACTTAACTAATAAAAAAAACTAAAAAAAAAACTAAAGGAAATATAAGCATATGAGATCTGCTAAATAAATAAAAATAAAAAATTAAAGTGGAATAATACAAGAATGTGTTGTTATTTATCTATTTAAGAATATGCATTTAGTCAATAATACAAGTTGTTTATATGTTTAAGAATATGCAAAATCAATAGATGGACAAGAAAAAAGTGAACTGTCAAACATACAAGATTGTATCATTGCATATCTATTTAATAATATATGATAGTAGACAACATGTTAAACTATGCAAAACTTATTTGAGAATATATGGTAGTAGAAAACACTTTAAACCACGAAAAGCCTATGCTGGTATGAACTGCACTAAAAGGAAGAAATTTTCATGATCTACCAATTTCCTTTCAGAAAACTTGTGTTTGATTTTCGAAAAAGGTAATCAATGTGGAATTTAAAGGAGGAGGTATGCATTCAAGAATTGTGTTTTATACATGCCAAGGAACAACACATACCCCTTGTACAACTCAGATAACATGTATGAAAGAAAATTACATTAAAAAAACATTTTGTAGGCTACAGTTTAGTACTATTCACATAAACCCACATTTTTGTAAGGGTCTTTACTTGACTTTAGGGAAGGTTGTATTAATTTCCTTAACTTTGTTAAAGAAGAGATCTATTAATTACAATTTAATTCACTTGACTTTAGGCAAGATTGTATTAATTTCCTTAACTTTGTTAGAGAAGATTTATCTGTTAATTACAATTTAATTCTAATGATTAACACTTCTAAATAAGTTTACATGAAAATCATATTAATTATTAAAATGGAAATTCTAAATAATTTCAAATTTTAAATGTAAATCAACTTAATATTTAGAATGGAGATATTGATATATATATGATATTATTAGTAAAGTGTTATTACAACAAGTGAAAGAGATGTTTAAATTGTTTTTAGTTGTTAGAATATTAATTTAAAAAATGAAAAAAAATATTTACCACTTAAAGAAGTCAATGCTCTCAAATCTAGGATAGAAGAGATGTTAAACTCTTCTTTGATTGGCGCAATATTGATAAAAATAACATTTTCAAGATATAAGAGATATCCAAATTAATTATAGGTAATGTTTATACAATAAGATCCTGAGATAGAAGAGATGGTCAACTTTTTTTTGGTTTGTGTGATAATGATAAAATAAAATGTTCAAAATGATGTGACAATAAAATAAAACCTTAAAATGAAAGAGATGATCAATTCTTCTTTAATTTTATCATGTAGTCATTAAAAAAATGCTAAATTTAGAAGAGATATTCACCTCAAAGTTCATATACCCTTAATAAAATAAAATCTCAAAATGAAAGAGATGTTTTTAACTTTTCTTGAATTTTGAAAACAATAATTAAAAAAAATATTCAAAATAAAATAGATGTTCAATTCAACTTTAATTTATATAATGCTCATAAAATAAAATAAAAACTGGAACGAGTTAAAATTTGAAACAAGATATTATTATAATAGAAAATATAAAATATGTTTAACTTTTTTTTAAAATTAATGCAATATTATTAAAATAAAATGGAAAAAAAATACTATTGAAAAAAGTGAGTGTTCAATGGAAATAGTGTTTAACAATTTTTTAGTTTAAAA
This sequence comes from Picea sitchensis, assembly GCA_010110895.2. NCBI lineage: Eukaryota > Viridiplantae > Streptophyta > Pinopsida > Pinales > Pinaceae > Picea > Picea sitchensis. The sequence goes on from SNQJ01S0257503.1 coordinate 2,952, forward strand.
TAAAATGTTCACAATACAAGAGGTATACAACTCAATTTTGATTGGTGTAATGCTCATAAAATAATTTTGATTGGTGTAATGGTTGAAAAACACAGATAAAATATGGTCGAACCATATTTTATGTTTGTTTTTTAAGAATGATCTAGAGTTTTTTATACATACCCTTTTTATAAATATCCTATTTGGAAATATGGTTGAAAATAGTCAAAACAAGTCATCAAATTTTGGAATGTACTTTCAATGAAAAATGAAAAATTATGGAATGCACATGTGCAACTTGTTTAAAAACATCGTAATTGTATTCCATCTTCAATTATTCGTTCATGATTGACTTTGGACATTTTTCATTTTCTAACCTTTTTTTTTATTGAACTTCTATTAATTTTATGCGTGCTGCACATACCAAATGACTATATTGACAACTTTATTGAACTTCTATTAACTTTATGCGTGCTCCAAGGGTGCCCTTCAGGACGCACTACGTGCTCCAAGGGTTCCACTCACCTCTTTTCATTTTTCTTGCGTGATGTACCCTTAAAGATGTACCACGTGCTCCAAGGGTATCACTCGCCTCTTGACTGACTTGGTAGACATAAAAAACCCCTGGAGTCAATACTCCGCTAGGTGAAATTGTGGGAGACTAAGGGCCTCTAAGGAATAAGGCCCCTGCCTTATTGCGTGTCCCTTAGAATCATCATGAGCGACTATCACAGTCTGCCCTCATGGCATCATGGGTCTTCTCGAACTAGGTAAACGTTAACCTACAGTTCAAGCCACGGTGGGAGTGTTAGTAGGCTGTGGCAGGGCTGTTGTCCACACCTCTCCCTCAACATCTCTGGTAGTCATGCGTGACCCATTTACTCCACATGTGAGTCTGGTCAGCAAGCTATTGTCAACCTGGATCATCGACAAATCATGTCAGAAAATATCCATATCATATCATCTAATCAGATGCACTACTATCATAGTAAAACAATCAAACCCCAATGGTACACTCCCTGACTCGATCCGAAGTCCAAGGGGTTCCATTGATGCCTCTGTATCCTCGAGGTCCATAATCTCGCACACTCAGTAAAACCGAGTCAATAGCACCTATCTATGTCGAGGCGGTAAAACAACATGTCATCATCCCATAACGCCTCATAATCAAAGTCAAAAATTTTAATAGCATAATAATCCTGATCACTTGCGAGCAAGTGTTCTCAAAGAATAAGTTCGCTCAGTGCGCCAGAGCAAGATGTTACATACACCCCCTCTTGGTCCAAACTTCGTCCCGAAGTTTCACAGTATATATGCCGAAATAAAGTGTATCACAGTATCATATGTCTATCTATCAAACAAAAATTGAAACTGTTGGCGCATATCATATGCGTCCTCCCAGGTCATCGAGTGCAGACTATAATTGTCCCACTGGACCTTGACCTGCACTATTGTTCGACGCCATAGCTATCGAACACGATGATCTAATATGTGGATTGAATCAGTTGTGAGTGCCACCTCTTCTGATACCTGCAAGGAACTCATGTCAATAACATGCGTAGGATTACTAATATAATGTCTCAAAACAGATATATGAAAAACATCATGCATACGCATCAAAGAATCAGGAAAGGCTAGTCGATAGGCCACGGGCCCCTTTCTCTCCACAATATCGAAAGGTCCCACAAACCAAGGAGAGAGTTTAGCTCCCTTCCCAAACTTGATCGAACTTTTATGTGGTTTAACCCGCAAGAAGACTCGATCACTGACCTTGTAACTACGGTCGACACGATGCGCATCGGCATAACTCTTCTGTCGATCATGTGCTTCTTTAATCCTTTGTCTTATTGTTTGAATTTTCTCTTCCATTTCTTGGATCGCTTCTGGTCCTACCAGGACCCTATCCTCAAGCCGATCCCAGCTCAAAGGTGTCCGACACGGTCACCCGTAAAGAAAATCGAAAGGCGCCATCTTAATGGTGTTCTGGTAACTGTTGTTGTAAGCGAACTCCACTAGTGGCAAGAATTCTTCCCAACTCTTTTGTTGGTCCATCACGTACATGCACAACATGTCCTCCAAGGTCTGGTTCATTCATTCGGTTTTTCCTTTAGTCTCCAGGTGATACGCAATACTAGAGTTAAGTTGGGTTCCCAAGACCTCTTGGAAACTCGTCCAAAATCGTCCAGTAAACACCGATCCTCGATTGCATATAATCCTCTTAGGCACGCCATGCAGCCTCATAATCTCACTGATGAAAACTCTAGCTATGTCAGGTGCTTGATACATCGTATGCACAGGAATAAAGTGAGCACTCTTTGTTAGAGTGTGTACTGCTACGAAAATAGAGTCATGTCTGCTTGTCATCAGTGGCAATCCAACAATAAAATCCATTGAAATAACCTCCCATTTCCATTCTGGAATAGCGTCTGTTTGTAGTAATCCTGCTGGGTGTCCATGTTCAGCCTTTACCTGCTGACATTCTAGACATATGGCCACATAGTTGACTATGTCTGCCTTCATTCCCTTCCAGAAGAATAAGGGTTTAAGGTCTTCCCTCATCTTCATGATTCCCTCGTGAGCCATGTAAACTGCTTTATTAGCCTTGCTTAGGATCAACATCCTCAACTTGTCATTCAACGATACATAGATCCGATTTTTAAACCTCAATAAACCATCGCTATCAAATGAAAATCCTTCAAATTGTGGTACCATCATTATGTTTTGTCCGATAAAACCCTCGACCTCTTTGTACTAGTCATCGTCACACTGTAACGTTAGAATCTTTTCACGTAGATTTGTTTGAAGAGGCAGCACCAAAAAGATGTGCGGTCTCTGACTCAATGCGTTTGCCACTCGGTTCACTGTTCCTTTTATGTAAGTAATCTCGAAGTCGTACTCGCTAAGAAATTCCGACCAACGCCGTTGTCCTGCGTTAAGATCGTTTTGCATAAAGATGTGTTGTAGTCCACAGTGATTAGTATTTAGTTCAAATTTTCGTCCAAAAAGGTAATGTCTCCAAACCTTCAAGGCATATATGATGGCTAACAACTCCAAATCCTGCATCTCATAGTTCTCCTCATGCCTTCTTAGTTTCCTCGAAATGTAAGCGATTACTCGTCCATCTTGCATCAATACTCTACCTAATCCTTCCTTGGATGTGTCAGTGCATACCAAGAAGTCCACGTCCATGTCTGGGACCTTTAGTATCGGTGTTGTTGTCAAAAACTCCTTGAGCCTCCAAAATGCTTCCGTGCATTTCTCGGTCCAAACAAACTTCTGGTTTTTCTTTTGCAATTCCATGATCATATTTGCTATCTTTGAAAACCCCTCGATGAACCGTCGATAGTATCATGCTAAATCCATGAAGCTATGCACTTCTGGGACATTCGTCAGTGCAAGCCATTTCATAATGGCATCGACCTTTGTTGGATCCACAGCGATACCTTCACTGGAGATGACATGCCCTATGTAGTGGATCTTTGATTAATAAAATGAGCATTTGGATAGCTTCCCATACAATTTGTACTCTCGCAAACACTAGTACCAAGTGCAAGTTCTCATCATGCTCCTCCATCGTCCGAGAGTAAATCAAAATATCGTTAATGAATATTTGGACGAACTTGTCCAAGTACTCGGGGAACACCCCATTCATAAAACTCATAAATACTCCTGGGGCATTTGTTAGTCCAAACGGTAAAATAGTAAACTCGTAATGTCCAAACCTTGTCTTAAAGGCGGTCTTATGGACATCATCTTCCTTAATCTGTAACTAGTGATACCCTGATCGCAAATTGATCTTTGAGAACACTTTCGCGCCCTTCATTTGATCGAACAGATCATCAGTCCTCGGCAACGGATATTGATTCTTGATCATGGCCTTGTTCAATTCACGGTAGTCAATGCAAAGCCTCCACGCCCCATCCTTCTTTCGTATTAAAATAACAAGTGCACCCCACGGTGACACACTAGGACGTATCAGTCCCAAGTACAACAACTCCTTCAGTTGCATTCTCAACTCCTGTAATTCTGGGGTTGACATCCGAAAAGGTGTTCTAGCTATCAGTTCTGTTCTCAGTTTTAGTTCTATAGTAAAATCCAATTCCCTCTCCGACGACATCCCAAGTAACTCCTCCAGAAATACGTCTGCAAAATCTCTCACCAGCGGAAGGTGTTCTAAACCTTCCGCTAATCCCTTCTTGTTTAACGCAAGGATCGCATAAATATTGGACCCCTTGCGCATGCTCTTCTGTAGTTGTAAGGAAGAGATGAACCTCATGTAAACTCCCTGGTTCCATCCTACAATCGCATGTCTCCGTCCCTCATCATCAACTAAGCTCAACCATTTCGTCTTATAGTTGAGTATCGCCTCATGCGATTCCAACCAATTCATACCAATTATGACATCATAAGATCCTAAGATCATGATGTACAGGTTGGCCCTTGTGAAAAACTCTCCCAGGTTAAGGATACAACTCGTAACCTTTTTTCCAACATTTTGTTTGGATCTCGAGGCCATCTCTACGAAGCTAAACTCATCCTGTTCGACTGCCTTTACCTTAATCCTTTTTAGCGCTGCACCGTAAATGAAACTCTCGGTAGCACCAGGATATATCAAAATACTAAGGGTCTGGTCAGCGACGGTACCTGTCGTCTCGAGCACAGTCGACTGATGCTCTGCCTGGCGGTTATTCACCGATGCATGAATCCGATGGGTCTTGCCCATATCTCTCACGGTAGTGGGTTCGGCTGATCCGAACACTCTAGTCCTCTCCATCGAGCAGTTGCACTGGTAGTGTGTCTCCCCACACATCCAACACCCCTTCTTCGGCCCAGTAGTCCTGGTACTCGAAGTAGAAGGTGACGACCCTCCAGCCTGGAATCCTGGTTTGTTCTGCTGAACAGGCCTAAATTGCTGCTGTTGTGGTGATGCTGTTGCTGATGTTGTGGTCCCTGATAAAGTGTCTGCTGCTAAGGCATCGGTCGCCGAGGTGTAGTGAAAGCGGATCTTGTCTGGAAGCCATAATATCCCAGCGTATGTCTGGATGGTGTTTGATGTTGTTGTGCTCCAGAAGACACCTGCCCTGTTGGTCTCACTGGAGTCTTGGTCTGACCCCAACTGATAAGCTCCTCCTCTTCCATGAGGGCTTTCTGGACGACATCATGCAACGTTTGAGGCATCAAAATCCTGACCTTTGCATGTATGTTGTTGTTAAGTCTGAACACGAACCTGTTGACCTGAAGTTTCTCAATTTTAAGGTGCGAAGCATACCGGAGTAGCTCCATAAAATGGGCCTCATACTCAGGCATCGTATGACCTCCCTGTCGTAAGGCATTGAACTCATTGAGATGACGCTCAATGAATTCCTCTGAAAGGTACCACTCTCATAAATTTTCCTCGAACAGTTCCCATGACACGTCTTCGACGGCCATGTTCAGCTGCGGTAGGAGCGTCTTCCACCATAGAAGAGCGCTTCCTTTCAGTTGGAAGACCGCCATGCGGACATTCATGTTGGAGGTATAATCGCGAAGTGAAAAGCACATTTCCATATTCTCCAACCATGCCTCGGTGGCTGCGCCGTCCGGGGCACCAAAGAACTTGAGAAATTTGACCTTCTCGAGTTCACGGTGAATGCTACCAGTACTAATCGGAGCACGCGGTGGAACCTCAGGGGGTGCCGATGCCCTGGCCTCATCTCTGTCCAAACGACTGATCAGTGCCTTAGACATGCATTGAAAATATCTCTTCATTCCGACCACATCACCAACTGCTATCTGCTCCTCCCGACAACCTGATCATCTTCCTGGGGGCTAGACCCCTCAGGCGTGGATGCTATTGGAGGCATCGTGCCTCCTCCCCTAGAACCTCGTCGTCTACCTCTGCGGCGTCCTCTAACCATGCTTACCTGCACGAATACAAGTCAACTCAATTAGCAACATTATATTCAAATCATATCAATGAAAGCCGTAGCGATCCCAAGTCGCAGGTTGAACCTGCTTTGATAGCATATGTAACGAACCTCTCATTTTGTTACGACAACAAGCCTCACATAACAGGTGCAAAATTTGTTTTTTTTGGGTGTGTATGTAGGAATGTACTAATGACATTATACTCAACATTAAAACACGATGACTAACACAACACATGAAACTCACACCACAACAAACATAATGACCTAACATAAAAGCACATCAAGCACTTGGAATAAATGTATGACATTCAATTGATGAAGAATAAGAATGACTACCCGCCCGTCCTACCCTGCAATGGTTAGGACCTCTGGGACACATAAGCAACGCTCAATCCCAGGTTCCCATCGATTTTGACCATTTAAGGTCTCAAGGATGGCGATTGTTCTGAGGAATAAGGAGGTGTCTACATCCTGCCCGACACAAGCAGGCCAAGGCTACTAAGCTAAGGAAAATCATCCTAACAACCCCACGCACCCAAAATTAATTACACAAGTAACTAGAACCCTTACAGTGAGCAACCAAGAACATTAAATGTTTACAAAACCAAGTACAAACATTAATTAAAATGAACAACAACACCCTCAATGGAAAGCGTAAGCTAAAAACGACTTCATCAACAACCCAACCATTAATCAAGACTAAAAGGTCAATATCTATGATTTAAATTGGCGTTAATTACAGATCAATTAACCAGTCTAAATTCCATTAGTTAACGAGTTACCAATCGAGCTTACATGAATTACGACTCAATTTAGCATGTCTGAGTTACTAATTAGGCGATATCTATAAATTTAACTACATCAATTACATATCTAAATTAGCAAGTCTAAAATTTGCAATCTAGTCTTTACTCACCATACAAATTTTAATATTTATTACAATCTAAATGGACAATTCTATATTAATCCGAATCCCCATCCAACTAGCTATAAACTTGAATAACAACATTAACATTCTTAAAGTGGAATGCTACCATTAGCACTTATAAGAAATTAAATCTCAACATGTAGTCTAGCTATATTGATTGAACTAACAATGCTAGCGGTCTACTATCATAGAGAAGGGAATTGCTAACTATTAACAGTGTTGTAGCAATTTAAGAAGGTGATTATCATAGCAGTTACATGACAATTAATACAGCATTAACAAGATAGTTGACATGACTGTTTTCATAATAAGTAATATAGCAATAACAAGGCATTTAACATTCTAGTTAACATACAATTAACATAACATTAACAAGGCAACTTGTATGACTATTAACATAACCATTCATAGTGCAATAACCAGGTGATTTATATAACTGTTAACTATTTAACTCACTGTGGCATTTAATCAATAGAAGGAATTTGTTGACCAATAACATTGCTGTAGCAATTTTTCTGGCAATTAATAAGGAAAAAATATAGCATTTCATATTGCAATTAACATGGCCTTTAACAGAAAAATGAGGCTGCTAACCATTAACATTGCTGCAACAATTATTCTAGTAATTAATAAGGCAACAAAATAACATTTATTATAGAAGTTAACATGATAATCAATATGGCCAGTAACATTGTTGTGGTAATTAAATCTTGGCAGAGAGAACGCTAAGTATGCGTTCAATGTGAAGGAGGATAAAAGGGACAAACAAAACTGCAGAAGGACCAACTCGTGGTCAGTCAACAACAACTCAAGCAAAGATTAAGGCAAGTCGTGGTCAATTAAGACGACAACACAATCAATTTCTAATTATCAAAAACGTGGTCACTCCAACAAGTAAAGTTGTGATTTAAATGGATAAAATCATGGGTGATTTCTACAACAACACAGTCAACTTCTGATTATAAAAAACATGGTCATTCCGGCAAGTAAAGTTGTGATTTAAATGGATAAAATCGTGGATGATTTCTACAGAAACACAGTCAACTTCTGATTATCAACAATGTGGTCATTCCGACAAGTAAAGTTGTGATTTAAATGGATAAAATCATGGGTGATTTCAGCATGCAACACAGTCCATTTTTAATTTCCAAATCATGGTCTTTCACAGCAAGAAACTTGATGAATTGAAAAGAAAAAATGTGGGCATTAACAAGAATCAAATGGCAACAAAATTTTAAAGCAAAACACGATCTTCATCAAGGGAAAAATCGCCCCAAAGGTAAAACGAAATGCAGACAAGAATAATTCCTCCTTTCCATTGCCATAATACAAAATAAAAATGCAGACCAGAAATCATTTCGTTTTTCATTGCCAGAATACCCAATGTAAAATGCAGAGATGAATTCATTTCATTTCTCATTGCCAGAATACCCAAAATAAAAATGCATACCAGAAATCATTTCGCTTTTCATTGCCAAAATACCCAATGTGAAATGCAGAGATGAATTCATTTTGTTTTTCATTTCCAGAATACCCAATGTAAAATGCATAGATGAATTCATTTCGTTTCTCATTACCAGTATACCCAGAACAAAAATGCAGACCAGAAATCATTTCATTTTTCATTGCCAGATCACCCAATGTAAAATGCAGAGATGAATTCATTTCATTTTTCATTGCTAGAATACCCAATATAAAATGCAGTGATGAATTCATTTCATTTTTCATTGCCAGAATACCCCAATACAATGCATACAACAGTAAGAGAATGCAAGGATCCAATGGGAAGGGTCATGGAATGATTGCAAGGGTTCTATCAGTCAAGGCATAGAGAAAACCAACCAGGACACAAGATAATACACACGCAGAGGTCGTTGCCAGATGGCGGAATCAATAATCAGCCAGGGACAAACATCAAGGGTAAACAACTAACAGGTTCGTCCTTCGCTCACCATCCTCGCACAGAAAAGAAGGGCATTGAGATCCATAGGTCTTTTAACTCTAAGGCGACGACCGTAGATCAGGCTCCTAGCCAACTGCTCAGGCGAGGACTAGTGAGCTAGGGACGAAGGCTAAACAACCACAAAGGTCATAATCAACATAGCAAGGTGGTCAAGACGTGTGTGGAAATGAAGCCATGGGAGTCGATCTATCATCGAGCTAGGTTAAGAAAATTTCAGAAAACCATCTAGACAACCAGTTCACTCACCCAAGTAAAAATGCAGATTCAAACATAAGTTCTAAAACAATTTACCATACAAAACAAAAAAAGCGTACCGTTTCCTGTTCGGAGTGGACGTCCCGCGTGGTCATTGCAACTCCCGCGTGCCGACCAACGAGACTACACTGGTACCTCCCAGCCAATGTTAGGTGTACTCTTCTTCCCCCTTATCCCCCTGAGCCGCAAAGGGGCCACACACTCACTATCCAGAGATTTTGACTAGTGCCCAGCTCGCCTCGCAAGGCCGAGCTACCACTCCTCACCGAGCTGGGTATCCCAACTCCCACAAGTTAAGTCAGTCAAGTAGATATTTTTGCAGCGTAACGTTACACAAACAGAAGAGATCCAACCTCCATCTCCTCCCTTCATTATATAGAGTTTCGTGGTTCCTTACTTTTCAAAAATCTTGTTTAGTTAAGTTTTAAAATTTAATTCCTAAAAATTCCTCCCCGTACA
>SNQJ01S0257504.1:0-12444 GCA_010110895.2 Picea sitchensis
AGCAACTTCATTTAGATTGATAACATTTTTCCAAATTAAAGGTGCATTGGGGTTGGTATTCTGATTTGGCTGGAGGAAAACCTTTTTTTTTACCATGTTATCGCACAATCTGTACTTGCCCAAAGCCCAAGGCAGGTGGATCCAAGACTGGCGTAACAGGAGGTGAGTTATCACTGTCACCTTAATAGGAAACCCCTTTTTGTTTAGGAGTATATCAAAGTTACCCCAGGGGAGACGTCCCCAGTGACCTAAAGGGCTGATAAAACAAATGGCAAGGATGCAAAAAAATCCCCCTCTCACTGGTCACTCAAGTCAAAAGGTTCTCTAGGTCTTTAAGAGATGAAGCAAAGTGAATGTATGGTGTACCTGCCCAGAACAAGACAACAAAGGAAAAATATAGCATCTTTCAAGTACCAGATGATGTTAGTGCTTCATAAGACCATGAACCTTTGAAAAATGAGCTAGCTGATATAGATTTGCAGTGATGTAATAGTTTACAACAGCAATAAGTATTTCATAACAGCCACAAAGAACATGCCTTGAAATTGCTTGAAAAAGACAACAAAATGTAGCTTTAACTAGGTTGAATGATAATTAATTTTCCCAAGCAAATTTGGCAATGTCTAGCTAGCATTTAATGTCACTTATGCAGAGAATTTGCTGCAATTAGATAGTTGTAGCAATCTTTTGTAACAACAACAAATTCTAGTGCTCAAAATTGCCAGGAAACACCATGTAAACTTAGCATTTATCTAGTAGATTGACTGGCAATTGTCAGAAGCAATTTATGAGTCAGCTAGGTGCAAGTTATGTAGGTGAATGCAGCAAATTAGCATGAAATAGTATGGCTGTAGTAGTGATTTGCAACAGCAGCAAGTTAGTTAATGAATTAGTCTAGTTTAGGGTTAGTAGAAGTTAGCAAAAGCTTCAAGGAAGAGATTTTGAGTGTTTAATCAATCCTTCAATAAGAGAAAGGCTAGAACTAGTGCCTTCTCGGGCTTATGGAGTCAAGTGGATGGCTCCCTCTAAGACTGCAAATCAGTGTTGATAGTGCACAAAAGTCCAAGAGGAATGCGTAGGAGAAGTAGTAACTTAAGTCCCCCTATGCATTTTCCTCAAGAAAACAAGATACTAGGGTGTAGGCAATTCTAGGCCCTAGCACCTTGCTCTCCTTAGGCTTCTTATGGCATAAGAACTTAGGCAAAAATAACTAGGTCAAAACCTTAGAGTTTTAGGAAACTAGGGCTCTAGGGTTTCACTGGTTACTAGATCAATTCAATGAAAAGCTAGGCAAATAGAAAGTAAAAAAGTAGCAAATTAAGTTCCTTACTTCAAGCATTAAGCATATCATGCAATTTCATAATCTTGTATGAGCAAATAAAACCATACATAAACCATTCAATAGATGACAAAAATGCAGACTTCACCTACTTGCACCAAGAATAATCATAAAATACCATGCAAGATCACCATAAAAGCTTCCAAGATTGATCCAACTTGCAAAAAATCAGCCTTATACAAGAGTGCGCCTCACAATTTCAGCCAATAGCCCTTCTAGGGCGCAAATTTCAGACCTCTCCTCTTGTGTGAGGAGTTGTGATGTAAAAATGAATGTACTTTTTGTTTATTTATACAAAACTAGTGACCTTTAATTAATTTCAGGTCAAATAAAGGCCGACCTGGCCAATTTACAAATAAATTCAAATTAGACATAAATAAAATTAATTAGCATCTAAAAACACTTCCAAGGGTGACGTCATGCCCTTCTAGGGTGACGTTGAGCCCCTAAGGTGGAATGTTGGGCTCCAGATGCTGAACGTTTCGCCTCCAAAAGCCCTAGATGATGCCCACACGTGCCAACTAGCTCACAATTGCCCTCAAAATACAAACCCTAGCTCTAGATGGCATCCAGGGTCATGATGGTGACGTCATGGGTTCTCAAAGGTCAACATCCAGGTGGAAAAGCAAGATCCCCCTCGATCTAGGTCTACCAGGTTGCCTCCAAGGTGACGTCCTTCTTTCTTCCTGGTGCAAATCTCAGATGTCTTCTTGCCCTTGGATGGGGTTACAGCATCCATCTCTGGGCTTTCAGACCCATGAAGGTCCGAGCTAATCATTACCCCATGTATAGTTGTCCACCAGGCAAGGTCCTGCAGCAACAAGAAGTATGCCCTCCAGGGGTTCATAAGTCACGTGAATCATAGCATATAAATCACATCCAATAATTAAATTACCCAAACATGTGCACCAAACTCCCCTTAACCCAGACAAATGCTCAAAGACGTTATGCAATTTGGCAAGTTAGGTTTGGAGAGGGCCTCAGGGTGTCTTATTGGGCTAACCTTCATTAAGTTTGGGGTATTTCCCAAGTGGGAGCCAATCCAAGTCATGTAAGTGTATGAGGTGGCATGGCGTAAATGTTTGGGCATGGGGTGCAGTGATAATAGGGAAATGTAAGTCTTACATGTGGGTGCCTTTGTAGAGGGAAAGTTGCACCTTGTCATGGATGGCATTGTTTCCTAGCCCATTCATTGTCTTTTATTCTTAGCTTCATTGATCCTTTGCTTTTATGCTTCAAGGGAAGAGTTGAAGGATACTGTCTTGGCTTGGTGACCAGAGGTGACAGCGTTATCCACAAACATTTCACGGAGATGAGAAGGTTGGCTCGTGATGAGACCCCCTTTCTCTTGATTATGCCACCAAGAGTCACTACCCTGGTTTGGTTAACAGATAGATGGTAGTGTCATACCGCTACATGCCCATGGTCATAATAGGCCGGTTCGTGATGAGACCTCCTATCCACCAACTAATACCTTGAGTGTTTATTTATTTTATGAGTTCCCTTTTCTTACTGAGAAGCTTTTTACTACTTTCTCGAGAATCCCTAGGCGAAGCATCTCAAAGGTTTCATTTTTGGCTTTTAACTCTTGCCAGCTACTTTTACCCTCTAGGCCTTTAGCCCCTTCTTCCCACAAGGCAAAGTACAACCCTTCCTAGTGTGGCAAATCTCAATGGCCGAACAAAGGTAGGGGGGAAATGAGAGGAATAAAGATGGAAAGTGGTAAGTATGGAGGTAATGGTTTCATAGACCCATCCTAAAGGGAGATCAACTTACTAGGGCATCATGTCACCCTTCCAGGTATGAACAAGTTAAAGAACATAATTTCCAAGTAAACGTTATGAAATGAAGGAGAGTCCAATTCAACATATTTAAGTGCTTCAAGAATCAGAGTGACACATACCATGATACCCGGTTTCATTACCTCATGGAGCAAGAATTACTGCTACTTCAGGACCAGGCTGGTGGGATGGATATTGTTGTTGTTGATAAATGGGTTGCACTGAAGAAAAGAGGGGCCCTCCAGGGCCATGCTCAAGTCATCCGACTCTCGGCACTCCAGGTCTAGGACCTATGGGCCTCAAGACATGATCTCCTTAGTTATCCCTAGGGTAGGGGATAATAGACCAAACTGAAAGTATGCTCTATCATCTACAGTTGTTCCTTCTCCAACCATTTTTTGCAAATGGATAAAATCGTTGGATAATTTTTAAATTGTCCTCTAAATCTTTCCAGTTCTAGATTAGAAGAATTGGTAACAAAGGAAGGATTTGTTGAAGTGAGCAGTTGGAGAGGATATATTCCTCTAACCAACCTGATAAGGTCGGCCCCTAACCACCCTTGGTAAGTCGGCCTCTAACCGCCCTAGCTAGGTCGGCCCTAGCCCAAGGTCAGCCCTACCCTAGCCTAAGGGCGGCCCTACCCTATCCTAGGTCAGCCCTACCCTAACCTAGGTCGACCCTAAGCTAAGGTGGCCTAACCTATATAAAGGGAAGGGGAGACTCCCCTCATAACCACTAGACCACACTAATTTGAGGCAGCAGATTTACTCTGTTCTGAGGCAGCAGCTAGGAGAGATCTGAGGCAGCAGATTAACTCTGTTCTGAGGTAGCCTTAAGGGCATTTTTGAGGCAGCCTTAAGGGCATATTTGAGGCAGCTAATAACCCTGTTCTGAGACAGACTAGAGAGCATCCTTAAGAGCAGATTTGAGGCAGCAACAAGCAGCTACAGAACAGATTTGTGACAGCAGCAACTACATAATCAAGTAAACAGCAAAAGCTACAGGTCTAGGTAGAGGCTAAGAGATATTTGAAGACACAGAAACAGTGGTAAGTGTAATTGACTTATCTCTCTCTCAAGAAGTCTTGTACTGGCATTGTACTTGTTTGACTAATAAATATATCACAAGAAGTTTTGTTGGGTTTTCTTCCCCATGAGGGTTTTAACACGGTATCAGAGCTCTAAGGCGTGGAAGTGCTCAGTTCTGCAGCCTGCTAGAGCCTGCGTAGATCCTTAGGACTTTTATTCAAGCACGGTACTTGCAAAGATGTCTTCAATTTCTGTAAGGCCTGAGGACAGACTTGAAGGGGCTTCAAACTTTAATGTTTGGAAAGCCAGAGTCTTGTATATTCTGGAAGAATATGATTTGGACAACTTTGTGATCAATACAGTAGCAGAGCCCACTGCCAATGCAGAAAGGACAGCCTTCAAGAAAAATCAGGCAAAGGCAAAGCGAATAATATTTGTTTCAGTAAAAGATAACATCATGTCGATTATAGCACTTCTGAAGAGTGCAAAGGAGTGTTTTGACACTCTATCTAATCTGTATGAAAAGAAAGCGCCTAGTCAAAAGAGGATTCTAAAGAACAAGCTGCGAACCCTCAAGATGGAGAAGGATGATTTTGTGGCCTCCTTCTTCACAAAGATCTCCCGGTTAAGAGATTAATTGTTGGTCATTAGTGTAATTGTAGATGACGATGATCTCGTCCAGACTGCAATGGATAGTCTTCCATCTTCTTGGGAGACATTTCTGGCTGGGATAAATGCTCGTGAAAATCAACCAGACTTTGAAAGGTTGTGGTATGATTGTCTGCAAGAAGAAGAGAGAATTCAAAGTCGAAATGGTACTTCAAAAGAAGAAAACCTTGCTCTAATAGGAAGGACAAGGAAAGGGAAAATATTTACTTCTCAAAAGGAGAAAAGAAAAGGTGGCTTCAAAGGAAAATATTTTGATATGACAAGAGCAAAGTGCTACAACTGTCAAAGAAAGGGGCACTTTGCTAGAGATTGTCCAAAGATCAGAAAATGACACAAGGGTAAATATTGTGCTTCTATTGTTGCAGAAGATGAGTCTCAAAGGATGAAGACTAAAGTGGCTTCCAGTAATCAAGAGACCAGGAGAGAATACTATCTTATTTTAGCACTCTCTGGTTCTCTATCAAACAGTATTAAATCCTGGGTGGTGGAAGTTATCGCACAGTGGACTTGGAAGGATAAGGAAAGAGTAAATGAAGACAAACTGACGTAACAGGAGACTATCCTATCACTGTCACCTCAAGAGGAAGTCTCTTTCTATTTAGGGTGGTAGGCCCAGGGGAGACGTCCCCGGTGACCTGGGGTTTTGAGAAGGCAAAGGTTTAAGGCTAAGTAAAGGTTTCCCTCTCACAAGTCACCACCGATCAGAAAGTCCGGCTAAACAGACAATAAAGATAATAATAACCAGAAATATACCTACCCGGAACAAAGCAACATAAAACTTATTTGCAAGATCACTTGTTGGTTAGTACTTCATATAATTGGAGACTTTCTTAAAAAAAGCAATTGACCGATAGATTGATGAAGCAAATCAAAGATGTATAGTAGCAGTAATCACAATATGTCACTTCACAATAAATGCTTTATAAATGCTTCAAAATGAGCAAGAACGATTTAATCATCAATGTCACAATACCCACATCCATTAGAAGCAAATAATACCATGCATTAGTCAATCTCTCAATTGCTTAAAGAAGCTAAAATGTTGCAAAGTATAACCATAACTCAAAGAATTATGGCATCAATAGGGTTAGCAAGTCAATTTAAGCTAGGGTTAGAGTGTGTTAGTAATTGTTCAAAGATTTTGGAGGTTGTGATCAAAATACTCAAGTAACAGGTCTTAGACCAGTGCACTCATAGGGAAAATGGAGTCAAAAGTAGCGACAAGACTTGAAGAAGCAATATGATAATAGTATAGCCAAAGACAAGAGGAATTTGATGGTGAAGTGTTGGTAAGCCAAGGCTTTAACCATCAACCCTAGGGGAAAACGGCTCACTAAGGTGTAGTAACCCTAGGCCTTAGTGCATTTTCCTCCTTCTTCAGCTCAATGACAAAGTAAAAACGACTAAGGTGAGGTACAAGGGTAGGGTGTTGCAATGGCAAGGCCCTAGCAATGTCTTCAACACCAAAAATGGCTCATTGGCACAATCTAGTAGGGAATTAAAATAAGGACACCAACATGTGCTTATTTCCTAGGGTTTATTCCAGCAAATTTCATTAACAAAACGCAAGTAAAATACTATAACCATTTAAGGGAAGGATTGCAGAAATTCACTTACATTTACCAAGCATTCACCCAACCAAACCCTAGTTATAAACCTTCCACCAAGAAAATGCCAAAAATAGCCAAGATAAGCCTCCTTCAACAAGTGTGCACTAGTAATTTCAGCCAAAACCCTAAAGAGGGCCGAAAATTTCAGACCTCACACAAGTGTGAATCCCTTATGATGAATAAAAGAGAGTTTTAGCTCTCTTACTTATACCATACCAATGACCTTCATTTAATTTTAGGTCACAAAAGGTCGACAAGGCCAAAAATACATAATAATATTGTTTTACATTAAATGTTATGATAAAACCCTAAATCAAGCAAAGATGAAGACTTCATTCCCTTTTAGGGTGACGTTAGCCCCTTCTAGGGCAACGTTGGCCTCCTGGAGCAAAATGTTAGGCCTCCTTGGGCCTCCGTAACATGCCACACGTGCCACAACTGCCTCCCAAAACATCCACAAGTACTATATGACGTCATGAATGTTCTAGGTGACGTCATGGGCCTTCCAAGGCCAACGTCCTGGTGGAAAAGGCACAACCCCCCTAGGTAAGGCTCTGCCAAGCTGCCTCTGGTGGAACGTCCTCCTCCTCTCTGGTGCAAACCCTCTAATCTGTCGCTGCCCCCTGTTGGGGTCTCAGCATCCATCTGGTGGGCTTTCAGCCCCATGGAGCTCTGAACTGATCATCTCCCCATGTGTACTTGTCCATCTGGGTACCTGCCATCAGGTTTGGTCCTGAAACATCAACAAATATGCCCTCCATGGGGTAATAAGTCACAGGGATCATAGAAATGTCAATCACATCTAATCATCAATTTTATTAAACATGTGCATAAAAACCCTTTTACTCGGACAAGTGCTCAAAGACATTATACTAATCTGCAAGCCAAGTTTGGAAGAAGTGACAGGGCGTCCTATTGGGCTAATGCTCATTGGATGTGGGGTGTTTCCGGGAAATATCAAATCCAAGCCATGTGAGTGGATAAGGTGGTAAGGGATGTCTAGACAAGGGATAGCAAGGAAATGCATGGCTTACCTGTGGGTGCCTTTGTAGAAGGTGAGTTGCACCTGTCATGGATGCAAATGTTTCCAAGCCCATTCATGCCTTTTATCTTTATGCTTATTGCTTTTTCTTCAAGAAGCTAGTCAGGGGACACTGCCCTGGCGTGGTGACCAGTGGTGGCAATGTTACCAACAAGCATGTCACGGAAATGAGAAGGTTGGCTCATGATGAGACCCCCTTTCTCTTGGCTATGCCACCAAGAGCCACTACCCTGGCGTGGTGACCAGCTATTGGTAGTGTCATACCACTACATGCCCATGGACCTAATAGGTTGGCTCGTGGTGAGACGCCCTATCCTCTAACTAGGTCTTGTTTTATTATTTTTATGGGTCCCTCTGTTTCTTGCTGAGAAGCCTTTTACTGCTTTCTCGGGGATCCCTGGGTGAAGCATCTCGAGGTTTCATTCTTTGGCTTCTATCTTTTGCCAGTTGCTTTTACCCTCTGGGCCTTTAGCCTCTTCTTCCCACAAGGCAAGGTACAACCCTGAAATATTTGGCCAACCCAATGCTCGGACCAGTGTGATGGATGAGCGGGAGAAAGATGGAAAGTGGTAAGTATGGTGGGAGCGGACGATGGCTTCTCATGTATCCCCCAGCGGCAACTCAAAACCTATGGGCACAAGCTTACTAGGGCATCTTGTCATTCCCCCCAGATATGGTCAAGTGGATAGGCATAAGATCCAAGCACTCATTAGAAACAAAAAGAATTAAATGCACATATTCAAAGGTTTTGAGGATCAGAGTGACACATACCATGATACCCGAACTCATTACCTTATGGAGCAAGATCTACTTCTGCTACAGGACCACGCCGAGGTGATGGTTGTTGTTGTTGTTGACAAAGTGGAGGCACTGAAAAAAAGAAAAGATGGCCCCTCCAGGGCCATGCTCAAGTCGATCTGGCTCTCAGTACTCCATGTCGAGGACCTGTGGGCCTTGAGACATAATCTCCTTAGTTATCCCTAAACTGAGGATAACAGTGGATAGTGGAGCTTCCAGGCACATAACAGGAAATAAAGGAGTCCCTGTGAACTTCAAAGAGAAGAAGTTCTCTGCTCAGGTAGAACTCAGAGATAATGTTATCTATGCAATCGAAGGAATTGGCTCAGCATCTTTTCAACTAGAATAAGGGGGTGAGTTGCACATTGAGGAGATCATGTACATTCATGGTTTAAAGATGAACCTTATTTTTGTTGCAGTCCTGGAAGTAAAGGTTACAGGGTGATCTTTATGGATAAGGTTACAAGGTGATATTTATCGACAACAATGAAGAGCTAAGTTCAGAAATTAAGGTTGGAGTTAGAGAGAGAGGTCTCGACAAGCTTCCAGGACATATCCAAGCATCGGTTCATGCTTCAGTTAGTCCATCTGAGTTGTGGCATCAGAGGTTTGGACATCTTCACTACAAAGCGCTCCCCGGACTACAGAAAATGGTAATAGGAATGCTTGTTTTTCATTTTGACCATGATGTTATCTGTAGAGGTTCTATTCTTGGTAAAAACACAAAGAAGTCCTTTACTAACAGTAACACAAGGTCTAAGACTCTAAAGGAATTTTGGATTTAATACATTCAAAGATATTTGTGCCTATGTCAACGCCTTCCCTGAATCAATCTCTTTATTATGTGATTTTCATATATGACTTCTCTAGTAAATCATGGATCTATTTTCTAAAGGCAAAGAATGAAACTTTCAGTAAATTTCTAGAATTCAAAGCATTGATTGAAAGCCAGAGTGGAAAACACACACGTTCTTTGAGGACTGACAATGATGGGGAATTTGAGTCTCATCAGTTTGATGACTTCTGTAAAGAAGCAGGAATCAAGAGACAACTAACTGTGCCCTACAACCCTCGGTAGAATGGGATTGTTGAGAGAAAGAATTGAACAATCTGTGGGGCAGCAAAAGCTATGATGTGTGATCAGGACCTTCCCACATCACTATGGGCAAAAGCTACAAGCACTACAATTTATATTCAGAATAGAAGTCCTCATGCTATTCTGGGGGAAAAGACTCCAGAAGAAAAATTCACTGGCGAAAAGCTAGAAGTGGGACACTTGAGGATTTTCTGATGTCCAGTTTACATACATGTGCTGAAAGAAAAGAGAACTAAGATGGAGTCTTCTGGGAAGAAAGGAACTTTTGTTGGGTACAGTGAAACATCCAAGGCCTACAAGATCTATGGTCCAGGCCAAAGATATATCGAGGTAAGCAGGGATGTAACATTTCATGAAGAAGTTGCATTTAAGCAATCTAAAGAGTTTCAGCTGGATACATAGATGGAGGAACCTGAAGAGGCACTAGATCAGTTTGATACTCTGGATCTAGTAGAACAGATAGAGAGACCTCTGGAGGTACCTCCTGCTAAGAGAAAGCCTGCCTAGTGTAGAGAAACTTTGCGAGAGGCAAAAAAACACGTTGCTCCTTCAAGTACATTCAAAGAGAGTAATAGACCTAAAAGATATTCAGCTTGTGTGGCTCTTTTGGCTCAAATTAGCAATGCAGAGCCCACCAACTATGAGGATGTTACTAAGAAGCAAGTATGGAAAGATGCCATGGTGGAAGAATATCAAACCATCATGAAAAATGATGTATGGGAAGTGGTTCCAAGACCAGAAAGAAAATTTGTAGTTACTTCTAAATGGATCTACAAGATCAAGCATGCAGTTGATGGGAGTATTGGGAAATTCAAAGCCAGATTTGTGGCTCTTGGTTTTTCTCAAAAGGAAGGGACAGATTACAATGAGACATTTGCACCAGTTGTAAGATATACTTCCATCAGAACCATTATCTCTCTTGCTTCAGTTCTGGGTTGGAAACTTCACTAGATGGATGTAAAGACAGCATTCCTCAATGGCCAAGTTGAGGAAGAAGTGTATTTAGAACAGCCAGAGGGCTTCATGGTTTATAGAAAAATATCACATGTGTGCAAATTAAAGAAAGCACTATATGGGCTAAAACAAGCACTAAGGGCTTGGTATGCGAGGATTGGCAGTTATCTTCAGAGCATGGGCTTCTCCAAAAGTGCAGTTGATCCCAACCTGTATTTCAAGGTAATAGAAAATCATCCCCTAATTTTGGTTCTATATGTTGATGATTTGTTCCTTACAGGAGGGAAACAACTAATAGCACAGTGTAAGAGGGAGCCCACTTTTGAATTTGAAATGAAAGACATTGGATTCATGCATTACTTCCTTGGTTTGGAAGTATGGCAAAGAACAGATGAAATTTTCCTTTCTCAAGGAAAATATACAGTTGACATACTGCGCAGATTTGGTATGCTAGATTGTAAATCCATGTCTGCACCCATGGTATCTAACTTAAAGAAGTTGCATGAGTTAGATTCTGAATCAGACTTGGTGGACCCATCTATGTACAGGCAGTTTATTGGATCCTTAATGTATTTGATCCATACAAGGCTAGATATATGCTTTGTTGTAAGCGCCTTGAGTCAGTTCATGTCCGAGCCGAGACAGAGACATTGGATTGTTTCCAAACATGTACTCAAATATTTGAAAGGGTCCATTGCTTATGGACTTAGATACATTTCTAGTGGAGGAGTGTTGCTTCATGGTTATGCTGATTCAGACTGAGCTGGGAGCTCATTGGACCAGAAGAGTACTTATGGATACCGTTTTAGCTTGGGCTCAACTATGATATCTTGGTCTAGCAAGAAACGGGGCTCCATAGCACAAAGTAGAGTTGAAGCAGAGTATACAGCAGCCAGTAATGCTAGCAGAGAAGCAATATGGATGAGAAAGCTTATGTCCGGGTTGTTTCAAGAGAGGTTAGAAACAACTGTTATCCATTGTAATAACCGGAGTTGTTTAAAGCTAACAGAGAACCTAGTCTTCCATGACAGAACAAAGCATATTGAGATGAAATATCACTTCATCAGAGACATGGTCCAAAGACGTACCATCAAGCTACAATACATTCGTACTAATGAGCAGATAGTTGATATATTGATTAAGCCTCTGTCCTTTGGAAAATTTGTGTACTTCTGAGACAAGCTTGGTATGGTAGAAAATGCCTCCCTCACTGAGAGGGAGTGTTAACGGTTGCAGCGTCATGAGAAATTCTCCAAGACTGCCTTGTATGTCAAGGTTGATTCGAGACTTGGAGAAAAGCCTTGTAAGTCAAGGCAAGAGACAGAAGATGTTGCTACAAGTCTTGTGAGCTTTGTGTGTCAAAGAAAAAGCCAAGATAAGTCTTGTGAGCTTTGTGTGTCAAAGCAAAAGTCAAAGACAAGAAATTCTCCAAGACTACCTTATATGTCAAGGTTGACTCGAGACTTGGAGAAAAGCCTTGCAAGTCAACGCAAGAAGATGCTACCATAAGTCTTAGTGAGCTTTGTGTGTCAAAGAAAAAGTCAAGACAAGGTAATGTGAAAAAGTTCTCCTAGCTCTTCAAGATGAGCTATGAGTATTCCTTAGGGATTGGCCACCCCTAAGTGAAATAACTCTAGCAATTGACCATGGTCAAGGAGAACTGGAAGATCACATCCCATGAAATTATCCTTATCTGTATAAGGTTACGAAACTTCTTGTGATATATAGATCTTGTGTGGATGTCAACAAGTTAATGGTCTAGTACAAAGACTAGAAGGAACTGTGTGGATATGTATGCCTGAAGAATACCCTCTTTGCTAAGAGGGAGTGTTGAAGTGTGAGCAGTTGCAGAGGATATATTCCTCTAACCAACCTGATAAGGTCGGCCCCTAACCACCCTTGGTAAGTCGGCCTTAACCGCCCTAGCTAGGTCGGCCCTAACCGAAGCTACGTCGGCCCTAACCTAACCTAGGTCGGCCCTGTTGACAACCTATTTCAAATAGGGGTTCAACTCCATGTACCATGAAGATATGCACCTAATGGTGCTACCAAGTCAAAGACTTATGGGTTCTACAAGGCAGTTTTGGTCTTCAACACTTCTTTTTGTAATGGAATTTACGCTCCCCT
>SNQJ01S0257505.1:0-12452 GCA_010110895.2 Picea sitchensis
TCTCTCTCTCTCTTCTTGTCTTCTCTTAGGGTTTCCTCATGGATCCTAGTGTCTTGCTCCTAGAAGACTTCTCCAAATCAATACAAATATAGAATAGAGTATAATGATAATAATGATTATGACAAAGTTCTCTCCTCCCTTTATATATATAATAGGTGAGGGAGGGTAACATAAAACAAGGACATAAGTCCATACAAGTAACCAACAAGGAAACCCCACATGGAGTGCTTTACAATACAAGGATGTAGATGTGTCAAACTAGGGTTTATCCAACACCCAAGGTAAAATGTTCTCCAAACATGATCCTCCTTGGGCTCAAAGCCCCTCCTTCAAGATGGTGTGCGCTCTAGCAAGATGTTAGTCCAAGGCTCCCTTTTCAACAGTGCTTTGATATCCAAGTGTCCTCATGCAAGGTGCTCCTCTTCTAACTGTGTGCCACATGTCCTCTCATGTGCTGAATGCTACTCTCATGAGTGCCAATGTGGTCACTAAGCTCCAATGCTCCTCAACATAGGTGTCCGAGTCCACAACCAACCTCTATGAAGTATGCTTCTCGACACATGCATCCTCAAGTCAAGTGTCCAACATCAAGGCGTATATCACACGGTCCTAAGCTCCTAGGGATCAGTGCTCTTGTCCAAGTGTCTAACGCTCTTCCTTTTGACTAGGTACCTCCCCTAATCAAGCCACTGACTCCCCCATTCTGTACACTGAAATTTTTAGTTATCATGCCAATGAAGGTAACAACCTTCTAGGCAAAGGCGCTATACTATCACTCTAACCAAGGTCAAGCGTCCACACAAACCAAGCCATCCATATGTCCATGAAGCATTGCCGAGGGGCTAGGAGACCTAGCACTCTCTTAGAAAGGTGAAAATACTTTTGGAATAGGCCTGGAAGCTAACATATTGGTTGGCTTATTATTTGTAATTGTACCCTTTGTTTCCTATATATACCAAGGAGATCTAGTTTTAGAGATCATCAAGATTTACTTATAAACATAAGATGTAAAGGAGGTTTCCCTCTCAAAGTAACATTCTTATTCCTTCACTCTTTAACTTTATTTAGGCCGTATTACTATATAAGGTCTTTTTTCATGCTTATTTGGCTATTTGGCCCATAACAAAATGGCATCCATCTGTTAAAATTTTGATATGCTCGTTTAACCATAGACAATGTCACATCATTGTCACCCAACCATAGGCATCCACATATGCCACCCCTGAGCACAATAACCTTTTCTTAGATAGAATGATTCCGGCAAGTCCACACTAGAGCCAACAGATAAATCCTAACCAAAAACACCACTGTTGCAACAACAACACAATACCAATAAAGCGTACCTTTACCAAGAGAAGCGCACAAGAAGAAGATACCAAAAAAACTTGCATCCTCGTTGCTGCCACAATTCCTCCTTAGACTTGCGCACTGTTTTCTGAGTGAGTGAGTGTATCCAAATGAGCTAGGCGCCTCCTTATTTATACTAGCCTGTCCAAGTGACTTTTCCAAGTGGGGCCGGCTTCTCTTTCTGGAGTCTTCGAATACTTTATTATTATTCTCCTTGGGGCGACTTCTCTTCTAGGGTTTTCACACATCTGTTTAATGGTTCTCTTACTCTCAGAATATTCTATTCTAAGTACAAAGGTTACACTTGGAGGATAATACCTCTCGCAGCTACCAAAACATAAACACTCCCTCTTAGCTAGGGAGGTATTAACTAAGATGTTCTTCATGTAATGGTCTCAAACCCATCTATCCATCTCACATGGCATGGGCAAGACTCACATGGTCTTGTAGACCAGTCTACGGGTAGCATCACCATAGCCACACATGCTATCTCATGATCAAATAGATCATGTCTCAAGTAGCATGGACACACAAGCCATCTCATGATCAAACAGATCATGTCACAAGTATCACTATCATAGCCACACATGCTCTATCATAGTCACACATAGACTATCTGATGGTCATGTCACAGTCATGCATCTGGGACCTCATCAACACATGTAGCATCTCTCTAGTGGGCACAACTTCATTGTCCTCTCGGACCTTATGACATTACAGGGCTTTCATCTAGCTCACACAGAACTAGGCATCTAGCTCATACAAAACTAGACAACCATCCAACTCACACATAATCTGAAATATGCAGCTGAACCAACTTACACAGAACTGCGCTACTACCCAATCCAAACAGAGTCTCGATAATTGCAACTCGCCAGCTCACTTAGAATCTGGCAACTAGCCCTAGAGCTAGTTTTTCTGGTTGGCACATCAGGCATCCAACCCACAGTGACTGGGCATCTAACCACGAGGGTTAAGCGATGTAGTGCGCAGACACTACCCATCTAGCCCAAGGCTAGGAAACACCTCCAACCACATAGGTTGGCCCTCCAGCTTGAAAGGCTAGGAAACTCGCCAGCTTCGAAGGCTCGACATCTGCTGACCTTGTGCGAGGTCATGCTGACTGGTGCCACAGTTAGTAACGTGCCTGTAAATGACCACCCGCTGCTGCCACACTCTGCAAGCTACTGCCCCAAGAATCACATATGTGACTCATCACTCTCTCGTACAAGGGATGTCCTTCTGGACCACGCCAAGCTTGTCCCTGAAATATTCAAACTTTACCCTTGACAGAGGCTTGGTCAACACATCTGCTATCTGCTCATCTGTAGCGACATACTGGAGCTTCACTGCTCCCTTCTGCACCATATCTTTGATATAATGGTACCTGATCTCGATATGCTTGGACTTGTCATGAAACACCAATTCTCTCACAACTTCACACAACTATGGTTGTTGCACCAGATACAAGTCACCTCTAACTCGAGATCAAACAATCCTGCAAGCAACTTTCGAAGCCACAATGCTTCGTTGCTAGTTGAACACGCTGCTATATACTCTGCCTCAGTCGTACTGAGCGCCACACTAGTGTGCTTCTTGCTAAACCATGATATCATAGCTGATCCCACATTGAAGCGACACTATCGACCCAATCTAAATCAATATAGCCTTGCAGGATTATCTCACGATCAGAAACATATCTGAGTCGATAATCAACTGTACCTTTCAGGTACCTCAACACATGCTTTGCCGCAACCAATTGTACACGTATTGGTTGAACCATATACTGACTCAAAGTGTTTAACGCAAAGCATATATCTGGTCTAGTGTTCGTCAAAGACATCAACGAACCAATCATTTGCCTCTACATGGTGACATTCACCATCTCTGAAGAAGTATCACTCAATAACTTCAGGTTCGTCACCATCGGTGTGGGCATGGATTCACAATCCATCATATCAAATCTCTTCAGGATTTCTGTCGCATATTTTCCTTGGCACGGGAAAATCTCATCCGGTTTCTGCCACACCTCTAGACCCAAAAAGTAATGTGATGAGCCCCCATTTTGACATCTTTTTGGCTTCCTATACCCTATAGATATATCTACATTTTGCCTCTTTATACATGCTAGACACACATTCCTTGTATTTTCTGACCTCTTCTAAGGTATTACCTATTTTTCTATATATTAATCTTGATTTCTCTTTATGGTTAAGGTTTGGTGTGGATTTTAAAAGGTAATTTGAATTATCATATGTGTAGATATTAATAATGCTAACTATGGCTGTAAGTGCAAAGTATTCCAGGTTCTTCCCAATGAAATATGAGAGATTATTATCATAGCGTAAGGGTATTTTAAGAAGATATATCGAAACTCTAATACAATGCTATTATTCGATATATGTATATATTTATCAACCCCAACACCATTATATCAACATATTATTTTACTTCCTACAACAAACCAAAGGATTAAACTCAACAAAAGGTATTAAAGCTGCAAACCACCAAAGATGAATTAAAGACAAAGGATCCTTGGCCTACATGATAGCAAGAACACAATTATATATTGAGAAGTGATGCTTTCAGCAGGTCGAATTAAATTAATTCAGCATGTGCCAGATAGATCTCAGTCCACTTGCACAGTTAAGCAACTGGTTCAACTCGTCGAAGGAATCCGTGGGCATGGCATCTATTTTCCATTGGTTGCCATGTAACTGTGCCTACCCCAACAAATCCACAGATAATAGAAGTTAGGATGTTTCAGACTGTTAGCATAATAATAGGAACTGGTAGCGCTATATTTAGCTAACCAGATTCCCTCAGTTTGTATATATATTAGTGTGCTAGTGAATGTTAAAGACATATGATATCAGTGTGCATTTTTACTGAAGCGAATTATAAGAGCCACAAGCTCCAATTTCAGACTTTTTAATAGAATATTGTTGCTATGTGTTGAGTATTAAGTTGTTGGTGTACTAGTGATAGACTGAGAATTGTGAGTATAGGCTTACCCATGGGACAGGGTCCGCTCATAGGTATTATCCTATGCTATATATAGATATAGATATATCTGTTTGTTAATGTTTTGTTAACTTACTTACTTTATTGAATTGAGTTTATGTTAATTTGCTTTTAACTTAGGCTGCAGAACAAACACAGGCTACACAATGGCCATCTGTGTCATGCTGCAGAATGACAACTAATTATGCTAGAACTTAGATCAATGCATGCTATAGATTCTTTTGTCAATGATTACTTATGTTGATGTCTGATATCCAATTTGTGCTAAGTGTTTTACATCTTTAATAATTCTGGAAATAGTGTCAATAAGGTTATCGATTGAGGAATCCCATAAACTATTGAAATCAAGTACTGGCATACTGATTGGATATTAGATTTAGCTCTGATTGTTCTTGTACGAGCTCAAATAAAAAGATAATTAGTTCCTTTTGCTTGTTTGGAGTGCTGTAGAATCATTGCGATTATAAACCCACTAGGTGAACACGTGAAGGTATAAGGTTCTGAGAGCTCAAAAACCTTATTCAGAGAGGTACCACCAGTAAGGCTAAGGGTTATAACATGGTGGCTTCACCTTTCTTGTTCTTCCCTTATACGTAGTCTTGTTTAGTTAGGTTTTCTGATTCAGGACCAAAGCCCTTTTTCTGTGCATATTACACTGAGTGCCTCACAAGTACATATTGAATCTTGGGTTGACAAATTTAAATGAAGGAGTGTAACACAATAATTAGAAATTATATTTTTACCTCGTCATAATGCATCATACCCAGGTCTTTCATTTCGAACTCAGATGCAAGCTTTCTCTTGCATTCTATGATGAGCTTCTTGTCCCTCGTTAGAAACAGGTCATCCACATATAACAATAATATCACTGGTCCACTACCCTCAACCTTGTAGTAAAGATTAAGATCTTCTTTACTCTTGGTAAAGCCCAAGCTCATCACAAAACTGACAATTCTACCATACCATGCCCTGGGTGCTTGTTTCAACCCATACAAGGCTTTCTTCAATCTGCACACATGAGTTTCTCTGTCATGTGTCTCGAATCCTTGTGGCTTCTCCACACACACTTCTTCTTTCACTACACCATTTAGGAAGGCTGTCTTCACATCCATTTGATGTACCTTCCATTTCATCACTGCAACTATCGCAAGTATAGCTCTAATCGAAGTGTACCTTGCCATAGGAGCAAATGTCTCCTCATAATCTATTCCTTCTTTCTGGGAGAATCCACGAGCCATGTGTTATCACATATTCTTGCAGGGGGTGTTTTCCCTTAGGAGTTGGCCCTTGGATGACCAAATGCGAAAGAAGGGGGGCTTAAAAGGCCACAAATGTGTGTCATCCAAAGTCGGGGTGCGTTGTGCTAAGGCGCGCACATATCAGGACAACAGAGAATGCCACTTCGGGAATTTTGAAGTGAGGAAGGCGCACAACACCCTAACTCCTCGAGAAGCGAAGTCCCGAAACATTCGGGGATAGAGCCCCAGGTCATAGTGGATGTCATATCGAAAGGGAGCTAGCGTTCGCTAAGCTCCAGTTCGGGAGTTCGGGAATTGGGAGAGTCGGGAGTGGCTCACATCAGAGCACCCGAAGCTCGAAGTCGCGAAGCACTTGAGAGTGGGCCCAAGGTCGCATGCAGGGAAAGGTGCAGACTTCACATGAGCTACACCAAGGGCTGAAACACCGGTGTTGGCTACAGAAAGAGGCCGCCACGTTTTCCAGGTGCCAGGTCGACTCGGCCTCGTTCTGATCCCGATGAAGCAGCTAATGAAAGCGGGGGGAGGTGGTTGAAACATAGTCTTTCCCCCATGAATGGAAAGTCAGAAAAGTCTGACTGAAGAGACATAAAGGGACTGACAAAGCCAAGATTTCGTCTGACAGGGGAAGGCGTGTGCAGAAGAGACTGTATGCACAGTCTGACTGAGAAGACTCAACGCCATGGAAGCTCGAGCAGGCCTCTACTGTTGTTTACGAAATTTTCGAGTATATGTAGGGAGTTCTGTTATTTTTGTAAGGGTCGAGGGTTGAGCTAAGCTCCCGTATTGTAATGTTTTAATGAAGCTCTGGTTCTCTGGTTATGTAACTTGATTTGAGACTTATTGTTTAATGAAAGTCAACGTCTATTTCCATCTTATTTGCGTCCGATACTGAATGTTCATGATTGAAGGATTCACATGGATTGTGGTAACTGTGTTGTAATGGATGTTTGATTGCAGTGCAGTTATAGAGTTTTCAGTTTCCTGAAACTTCGAATTCAAGAGGATCTTGTTTTCAGAGTTTTTCCTCCTTAGGCTGCTGGAAGACCTGATGTCCAGAGTAGACCTTTACATCTTCTCCTCAATTTCTTCCTCCTACTCGCCCTTACTACAACTTACTGGCTGAAGTTGATCAAGACCTCATCTTGTGCATACTGCCCTAGTTTTCTGAGTTAAAACAATATTCTCTCGAGTCTTCCCCATTTGACCTCTTTAAATCCATTAACCATGACATATAACCTGATGGGTACTGGGCTTACTTCTGCCGCAATCCAAAGGTGACTTCTGGTGATAACATTTCTGGCGCCGTTGCCGGGGAACGAATTGAAGACCTTTCCCTGGTTAGAACGACAACGAACTTCTGATTCTGAAGGTGCATCAGATATCAGAACCTTTGAAGATTGCGCTTGCACCTGGCTACTCCACTGTTTCAGTGCGGCTGCTTCTAGCTACACCTTAAGCTCCCTAAGAGAACACAATGATAAGATCTAGTCTTTGATGGTGAACAAAGACCAGACACACTCACACTGCATATCATTCACCTGGCGACTCCATGATTAAAGAATCGATTGGCGACTCCACTGGTTTGAAATGGACAAAATCTTGGCTCGAAGGTTTGCTCCCTTTAGTTTTTTTGCTGTTCCTGGTTTTCCTAATGTTGTTCCTACTGTGGATGAGTGGGTTGATTTTTTGCCCATATTTAGAGAACACAGAGATGACAACCCTGCCGAGCATCTCACTGAGTTTCACGAACTCATGCATCAGTGGGAGATACATCATGAGGATGATTAATGAAGATGTTCATGTTCTCATTAGACGGGGATGGTCGTGAGTGGTATCGATCCTTGCCCCCTGCTAGCATCTCCTCCCTGAGAGAGTTTCATGCAGCTTTCAATACTCAATGTCAAAAGTTTTATTCCTCTGAGTTAATTCGTCATAGCTGTTGTTGGCGTTGGAAGTCACTCCTGGATTGCAGCAGGAGCAGAGCCTGACGCCCATTAGTTTATGTCACGTTTTGTTTATAAAGGGGTGATCAGATGGAAGTAAACTCGGAACAGTATCGTTATAACTCAGAAAACTGGGCTGGAACAACAGTGACACATGAGGTCTTGACCTAACTTAAGCCAGTACTAATAATAGTGGTGAGTATTTGGAGGGAAAAGAGGAGAAACAAAGTCTTCTCTGGACATCCGGTCTTCCAGCAGTCTTCACAAAAGAGGAAAAGTCTCGGCTGTGAGATCCTCTCAGAGCCGAACAAACTTCAAAATGAACCTAAGAAGATTGCAGAACTAATAATATCAAACCTACATAATATAGCAATGCAACACCCGACTGGATCATTCATACCCGGGATCTTAGATTCAGAGGAAAAGAGGAAAAGGAGCTGGCTGCCATTAAACAAGAAGTCTCAAATGTTCTTCTATAACTAGAGAATCGGAGGCTGGATTAAAGCTTTACAATTGGGAGCTGTTCTCTACCATCGATCCCTTCAAAATTACAAAAACTGAGTACTTATACTCCTAAAAACATTTGCCCAACAGAGGCGTCCTAGACTTTTAGGGCGTGGCATCTCTTCGGTCAAATCTGGTCTGAACTCCTTCGTCAGACGCCACCTTAACTTGGCATGGCTCTTGCAGGCGGGTAGCTGAGCCATTAAATGCTGAGTTAGCGTGTGCAGACTTCTCTGGTTAGTCGAGGACTAGGCATGGCTTCTTTGGAAAAAATCCAGCACACATGACCATCTCGGGCAGACTGCCTGCTGGA
The DNA here is from genome assembly GCA_010110895.2 of Picea sitchensis. Lineage (NCBI taxonomy): Eukaryota > Viridiplantae > Streptophyta > Pinopsida > Pinales > Pinaceae > Picea > Picea sitchensis. The sequence continues at coordinate 8,391 of SNQJ01S0257505.1, forward strand.
TCCTCCATACCTTACAATTAATGAGTGAGGAGAGGTTTCAACCACCTCCTGCCACCTTCATTTACTCCTAGCAGGAACCAGGGTTGAGACCGAGTCGGACTGGCACCTAGAGATCGCGGCGATCCCTTCTGCAGCTAAACCTGGCTCTTTCGGCCCTTTTGCACAACTCTTTCTATTTCCCCAAGTGACCACGTGCCATGACCCTGCGCTTATCCTCAAAGGCGCTTTCGGCGTTTCAGGGTTCGGGGCTTTGAAATGCAATGGAAGAGGAAAACCCCTTACCTTTGGACGTCCCGGTAGCCAAAATGCCGACATGGCCTGATCGTGCGCCACGCGTCCCTTTGGATGGACGGCTGTGATGATGTCGACGTTTTGGGACCTGTCTCATTATATGGTGTGCGCTAGCGCCTTTTCCCCGGGCCTATTCCTCTGTGATCGAGCGCCAAGACCGTGGGCCCAACTCCTGAGCGCTTTCGGTGCTTCGCGTTTCGTGGATGGGAAGGAGCTGATCCTTGCTCTTCAAAGTCGTGATGGGCAAAGTGGCGATAGAGCTTAATCGCGCACCACGTGCCCCCCTTTGATCGGACGACCCAGATCATATTCGGCGATACTATGGGCCCAAATCCTGGACGCCTTCGGCACTTTGCGTTTCATGGATGGGAAGGAGCTGATCCTTGCTCTTCAAAGTCGCGATGGGCAAAGTGGCAATAGAGCCTAATCGCGCACCACATGCCCCCCTTTGATTGGACGACCCAGATCATATTCGACGATACTGTGGGCCCAAATCCCGGACGCCTTCGTCACTTCGCGTTTCGTGAATGGGAAGGAGCTGATCCTTGCTCTTCAAAGTCGCGATGGGCGAAGTGGCGATAGAGCCTAATCGCGCACCACGTGCCCCCCTTTGATCGGACGACCCAGATCATATTTGGCGATACTGTGGGCCCAAATCCCGGATGCCTTCGACACTTAGCGTTTCGTGAATGGGAAGGAGCTGATCCTTGTTCTTCAAAGTCGCGATGGGCGAAGTGGCGATAGAGCCTAATCGCGCACCATGTGCCCCCCTTTGATCGGACGACCCAGAACTTCTTCGGCGAGATTGCGGGCCCGATTCCTGTGTTAAACATGGCACAATTCCATCGGCCGCAAATATCCGCCGACCGACAATCTGCTCCATTGGTCGATCCTGGCCGCTGGACACTGGATCGTGCGTCTGCTATCATTTTAAGCCCGAAATGGGGATTTTATGCGTTGCACAGTGCGCTCATGGCTGTGACTTTGGACAAAAATGCATTTGTTAGGTTCTTTAAGCTCCATTTCTTCGCATTTACGCCACGGGCTCGAATCTTGGAGAGAAAACACCCCTTTGCAAGAATTTGCGCTAACTTTAGGCTCCATGGGGGATAGAGTCGTCCCTGCGATGCTCTAAGAACTCATTCTGCAGCTTCAGTGCCTTGCTATTGGGCTATGGAGTCATTTACTAAGCCGAAAAATAAAAATAAAAGTAAACAAAGAACCAAAAGGACAATATTTACCAACAAAGGAGTTGTCTAAGGCTCAAACAAAACATTTCTTCAGAAAATGCCCATTTACTGGGCTGTTAAAAATCTCCTCACCCACCAAATCCTGCAACCTGTACGTGTTATTTGAGAAAGCCTCAGAGATTTTGAAGGGCCCGATCCATAGGGCGTGAAACTTGCTGTGTTTGCCCTTATCCTGTCTGGGTGCATCCCACTTAAGCACCAAATCCCCGATCTCAAACTCCTCCTTCCTGACCTTCCTGTCAAAGGCCTGTTTGACCTTCTGCTGATGACTATGAGCTGCGTCCATCACCTGTTCCCTTATCTGTTGTACTTCCACCATCTGATGAATCCTTCTGACCATATGATCCGGCTCTCCTTCGTAATTTTGAAAGAACTTCGCTACAGGTAAGGCGAGCTGAGTGGGAAAAACCGCCTCTGTTCCGTAAACCAGCTGAAAAGGCGAGGTGCCTAGGGACTTCTTCGTTGTCACTCGATCGACCCATAGAGCAAATTTGAGCTTTGAATCCCAAGCCCTCTTATTGTCTTCCAATAATCTTTTAATGAGCTTGATTAGGCTTTTATTGGAAGATTCTGCCAGTCCATTTCCTTGAGGATAATAGGGGGTGGAGTGAATTAGCGAGATCTGGAACTACTCACAGAACTTAATCAGAGGCTCAGATTTGAACGAAGCAGCATTATCAGTGACAATCCTGCTGGGACAACGAAATCTGGCTATGATATCCTCCAGGAAGTTGATAATTACTTTGTGTGATGCACTTCTGGTGGGGGCAACTTCTATCCACTTGGTGAAATAGTCTGTTGCAGTCAAGATCCATCTGTGTTGGCTACTTGAGGGAGGATGGATTTCCCTGATGAAGTCCAACCCCCATTGTTGAAAAGGTGCTGAAGCTACTACAGGCTTCAGTGGCAGTGGTCTAAGCTGCTGCTCTCTTGAGAACTTTTGGCATTTGATGCAGGCTCTGATTTCTCTGCAGACATCAACGAATAAAGTGGGCCAGTAATACCCAACCCTAAGGATTTTGTGAGCTGTGGTCTTCAGAAATGATGCCCCCCACAAAGGCCGCTATGGAAATCAAACATAACTTTCTGGGCTTCTTGTGGATTCAGGCACCTTAAAAATACCCCTAGAGGGTCTTTCCAGTACAAGGCTCGGTCAATGAAGCAATATCTGACCGCCTTGAGCTTCAAAGCTCTCGCCTTACTCTTTCCCATTCCATTAGGAGGCTTCAACTCTTGCAGAAAATACTGTTATTGCTCAGTTTGTAGTTTAGGTCAAGTAGCTGAAGGGTAAGGGTCAAACTGGCGTAACAGGAGCTTCCCCACCCACTGTCACCTCGGTGGGGGGCTCTTTCTATTTAGGGTGGCTAAGCCCAAGGGAGACGTCCCTGACAATCTGGGGTTTGAAAGGAAAAGGCTCAAAGGCTTAAGGTTAGTTTCCCCTTCACAGATTACCGCCAAGAAGATAGTCAAATGAAGAAAAACCACAGAAGAGGCACCTGCTTGCGAGACAAGACAATAATGATACTAGTACATGCAACAATGGTTAATACTTCATTAATCAATAACTATCAATATTTAATGTACATGAGCATAAATAGTAGTAAATATTGACGAAGTCAATGTTTGCAATAATGGCAATGACATGTAATGTTATTTGTCAATAAACACTGGAGTAATATAACATCTAATGAAAATATTCAATCCTTAAATTAATCAAATGCATCAAACGTCATTAATTGCTCATATACAAAAAGTTGTTGCATCAAGTATGTTAGAGATGACGTCAGCTTCTTCTAGGGTTAGTATGATAGACAAGAAGGTCAATGTTTTGCAATTTAGCCAATGAAAGTCACCAATATATCAATGTTTATCACTGGATGACCAAGCCACAGTATTTTCTATCAACTAAGAGCTTAATAAAGGCATGACGTCATCATTTTCTGCTAGGTTAGAAGACGTTAGGGTTAGTTAAGGTTTCAAATTTGAGAGTTTTGAAAGATTGTTTTTGCACAACAAACTCAACGTTGGAGAGAAAAACCAGTGCCTTAAGGGTATTATGGAGTCAAAAGTAAGGGCAAGATCTCAGGAGGATCAAAATCTAAAGACTAGAGAGTTAGGTTCTATGGTGATGCAATGGCATGGCCCTAGAATCAAAACCCTAAGGGAAGGAGGCTCATTCCGGTGTTGCTTAAGCAAGGCCTCATGCTGCTTCCTCTTTCTTTAAATATTCTTGGCAAAACGGCTAGCTTTAGAGTACAAGTCTAAGGGAAAAGAGTGTTGCAAGAGCAAGGCTCTTCAAACCCTAAAAGTCAAAACCCTAGGTGTAGAATCAACTAGGCCTAGGACGTCACCTTTGTTCAACCTATACTTAAATGCTAACTTAGAAAAATGATGATTAGTGTAGCAACGACTAGGCTATATCTTCCTTAATCAATGGCTAAAACAAGTTTCTCAATCATGGGGACATATAGCAAGGACCTACTTGTGTGCTTGCTACCTAGGGTTTCAAGATTAAGCAATA
>SNQJ01S0257506.1:1238-12384 GCA_010110895.2 Picea sitchensis
AGGCTTGCAACGGTTTGTAGGGGAAAAACTCTGAAAGCAGGATCCTCCTGGTTCAGGGCTTCAAGAAACTGAAAGGGGACTTGACTGGATCCTCCAATTCCGAGCTGATCTAACACAGTGTAAACAAAGATATGAAAGAAACTGGCATCCATAAGGCAAGAAGTCTCCAAAGCTCATACATAACCAAAACAACAATGCTTCATTAAAACTTTATATCCGGGAGCTCTGCTCAACCATCGATCCTTTACAAAATGGCGAAAATGCCTACATATACTTGGAACTGACTCCCCCGCTGAAAGCACGATCATATCATGAATTCAATGCTTGACAATGAGGAGCTTATCTACAAGGGTAGGCTGTCAGTCTGCCTTAGTCAAATTTTCCCTCTGCTCCCCTGTCACACGCCTCTTTAACTCAGCATGGCTGGCACCAGGGGGTAGTTGAGCCCCTTGAATATTGAATTGGCATGTCCAGGTTCTTCTGGTGAGTTGGAGACTCGGCGCGATTTTCCTGAAGAAAACCGGTACAAGGGACCGTCCTGAGTAATACTTCAGTCAGGACCTCCATCTTCTGCAATAAATGGGTGACGTGAGGCCTCACCTACCCTTCTTTCTCCTTTCTGTTGAACTGAAGCAACTTTTTTGGATCCCTGAGTGGAATCCCTGATGGACACCCGACCCAGCCCATAGGTCTCTCCTTTTTTCCTCAAGGCTTTCTGAACTTCACTGTGACCTTTTCCAGACTCTGTATCGGGTTTCGGGGTTTCGCGTTCCTTGTTGTCAAGAGTTCTTGACCCTCTGAACTCCCGATCACCGATTCTCCGATGAGCGCGCGTATAGGTTAGCCCTCCTGGATACGCTGTGGTCCATACGACCACCTCTTATATGACTAGAGCTAAATCTCTGTCGGGGTTTCGGCGCTTTCGATGCTTCGATACACAAGTCCTTGAGACTTGCGATCCTCCGATTGCCGATGCGTCGATGCCACTTGGCGCTATCTCCTTACAAGGATTGATTCTCCGACACTTGTCCCCCACTATGGTTCTCAGCTCCGTCGGGAAATCGCGTATCGGGATATCGCGATTCCTGTTGCCATGTGCGCGGGACTTTCAGTTCCCCTATCCCCGACTCTGCGGGATCTCTCGCCACGTGTCTCTGCTGACGGACGGCTCTGATTCGGTCGGGAAATCGCGTATCGCGATTCACTTATGTAAGAGTTCCCTGCCTCCAGAAACTCCGATCCTCCGATAGACTGAAATCCCGACTCTCCTTCTGATGTCTGACGCGTGTCCTACCAAGATCAACGGCTAGGATCCCATCGGTCTTTCGAGACTCGAAAGGTCTCGGCCCTCTTACCCTTTAAAATCCCGATACCACAATTGTTACTAACACATTGCATTTTACAGTTTCAACTTATTTCCTTATTGAATAGAAAACCAATTTTATTGTATCTCTGTTATTTTGTGTTAAGAATATTTTAATAATATGTATTCATTTCATTCTTCTCATAAAATCCGGATCAGTGGTATCAGAGTGGTCTACTCCTTGTCGTCTTAATGCATGTCCACACCGAGGTCAGGGTACAAAGAATTGGGTCTCGAGCTTGTTTCTCTTGAGGACAAAATATCTCACATTCCTAAGCGACCTCTCATGGCAGGAGAAAAGAAAGATGATGGAATAGGAGATCCTTTCAAAATGTTGCTTGAGGAATCCCTCACGCAATAGAGGAATGAGATGATGGATAGTTTCACGCAAATCCTTCAACGACTACCAACAGGCGACGCATCTTCCTCAAGCGGAGGCGCCACACCCTTCAAGGTACAAATCAACTTCGATATTCCTATATTTGAAGTTCATATAGACGCAGAAGCTGTAGACAAGTGGTTGAATCTACTAGAAGGGTATTTTTATGTCCATAACTTTTCGAATAGAGAAAATATTACTTTTTCACTCCTCAAAGTCGTTCCCCATGTCAAATGTTGGTGGGAAACTTTCTGTGAGCAAAAGGAAATATAGGAACCATCATTATTTATAGTCATGACCACCTGAGAATCCTTCAAGGATGTTATTAAGGAACAATACTACCCTGTCAGAATTTATGACGACTTGTATACCAAATGGACCACACTGCGACAAGAAAGAGGCCAAGCAGTGCTAGAGTTCACAAATGTCTTGCATACCTTGCGCACAAAGTTGGGTATCAAAGATTCAAAGTGACATCTGGTGCTCAAGTATCGCAGTGCTCTGCATAGATACATCCAGACCGAAATGGAATTTCTGGACATCTCGTCCTTGGGAGCGGCCTATCGATATGCCGTCAAAATCGAACAGAAGCTCAAACAAAAGTCTCGGTAATTTTGGCCTGGGAACCCCTCATAGCAAAAGCCAGGAAAGCGCTGCCCCAACCCACATAAAAAAGGACAGAGAAAATATGGACAGTATCAGGACAACCAGTCCAAGTCACAAGCAATGAAGGACACCAGAAAGACAAAGAAAGATACCAGGAAGTGGTGTGACTTCCATAAGAGCCCTTGGCATAACACTACTGATTGTCGCTCAAAGAATTCACTGGTGGCCAAAGTGAAAGCCTCTGAATCAGATGCGGGTTATGACTCTGAGTCAGAACTAGAAAGGGGAAGACTGTTACGAGGGAAAAACTCTCTATGTCCAAGGGTAAACCTTAACAGACAAGTATGACTGCAGAAATCAACTCTATTCCAACATATGCTATATAGACTAACATGCAATATAAGAAAGAGGCCTACCTCGATCCAACGTTTGATGATGTTCCACCATTGAGCACTTTGACCCAAAGCTTTATACCTACAAGAAGTTCTCAACAAACAAGTAGAGCAAGTATACAGTGATAATGTAAAAGGGGTTAGCACATCAGATAGCATAATCCATTAATAAACATTACAAACATGCCCACGGATAATAATCATATATTTGCAAGATATCAATAGGATGGGAAAGGAGTATTTCTATTAATAATTGATCAGCAGAAGTGACAACGTTACAGACTTCTGTTTCGGCACGGTTCGAAACCAAGAAACCAAGTTCCTTCCAACTGGGTCTCCACCACTTCAATCCTCCACCAAAGGCAAGCTCATAGGAAAGAGGCAATGAGGTCCTCTCAACAATAGGGAGAGAGCTTGGGCATTGAACACTGTGTTCAGACTTGAGGGACAAAGGGATGCATACTCAATATGAAGTAATTTCTCCAAAGTAACTTTGCTCTCAAAGTTGAATGCTTTCTCCTCTCTTCCATAGCTTGAAATTGTGCTCTTATAGCCTTTAGAATGCAACTGAAGGGTTGAGTCGGAACGTTTCTAGTATATGGAAGGCCAAGGATTAGAGATATCCTGTCGTGACATGGAAACCCGACCTCATTTTTGTATTTTTTGGCACAAATCCCAATGTACGTGGGTTGTAGTGGAGCAGCCAGCGTATACGCATCTTGCATAACATATAGGGAGCGTATATGTGGAAAAATGTATATTTTTAGCTCTGGATTCATCAAAAAGGGATGACAAGTCTGCATAGGGAAATGGAAAAAGGCCCTCTGTGCAAGATAGAAATGGTGAGGCAAATCTTGCTATAACAGATGCCCCCTAATGTGTGAGATCAAAGGAGTATATGCGATGGCCGAAATACATTATAAATAACCCATAAGTGGAGTGGTAGAGAACCAGTTGGACGAACTCAATTGCTCATTACATTATGTACTGACTTTGCATACATGGCTGCCAAGAATACAATGCAGATCCATGTGGAAAATATACAAAACAAGTGTTCATGGCCATGAATAGGAAAATACAAATGCGGTTACATGCTAAAAGTTGTCATAGTCACGAACAATGCCCAATGAAACCAGTCTCAAAATCAATCTGAAGATATTTGTATACCATGGAGTACAATATGATCTCCCATGATCACTGAAGTCCAACAAATGTTGGTCCAATGAAGGGGAAGCAATAGCTCAGGAAAGATGTGGCCACATAGTGATGTCCATTGTCTTCAAGTCTTCTACACTATCCGCCAAGGGTGCAAGTCTACATCATGTGAATAAATGAGTTGAGGTCGAACACGATGAGACATCGTTTGATTACCGGTCATTGAGGTATACCGTTAACAAATGCGAGGTATCCTACCAATAATGAAAGTAGGTATCAAGGCACCGAGTACATCTCTACATGTGTGAGTAAAGGAGTCAGTGTCGAACACTTGAGAAATACATTGATCAGGAGACATTGATGTATTCCCACATTGTATTCAAGTCTTCTACACTATCCGCCAAGGGTGCAAGTCTACATCATGTGAATAAATGAGTTGAGGTCGAACACGATGAGACATCGTTTGATTACCAGTCATTGAGGTATACCGTTAAAAAACGCGAGGCATCCTACCAATAATGAAAGTAGGTATCAAGGCACCGAATACATCTCTACAAGTGTGAGTAAAGGAGTCGATGTCGAACACTTGATAAATCCATTGATCAGGAGACATTGATGTATTCCCATCTGTCAATGGCGAGAGGGCATGCCACTAATGATTGCAAGCCTCAAGGTACTGATAAAACTCTAGGTCCCATATCCAAAATCAATGAGCTGAAGTCGATGGAAAGAGATTCACTGAAAGGAGAGCATTGAGACATCTCTCATCAGTCAGCACGAAGAACAAAGCAGGAGCTTCATGATTTGGTGGATATCAGACGAAGAACATGTTCATGAACCAACGACCCTGTGCATCTTTCTCGTGTGCCAAATGCAAGAGGTACACGAAAAAGACCCTCTAAATAACAACAAATGATGAAAAACTGCTAACAAAGGCAAGGAAACCACCAATAAGGCTAATGGCATCCAAGACACTGCATGAATTCCAAAGTGTGAATAGATGTCTTGTCATCGAACACAAGGGAAACCACCTAGTCAATGACCAATGATGAAATGTCGACTGTTGGGTTCAAGATGACCTACCAATGATGAAAGTAGGGCCAAGGTGCATGATAAGACCAAAGTATCATGTGATTCTGAGACAAACTAAGGGTAAGGACGACATGCAAAGTCAAGATTTCTGAGGAGTGGCCGACATAAGTTGATAGACTTCCTTTGAACAAGAGCATGAGACATATGTTGGACTCCAGTAGCATAGACTCAATGATATGACTATTAGATGCAGGAGGCATCCATAACGTTCTCTATAGGGACTGGAAGAGTAACCAGCCGATAGAGAAAACTCTGTAGCAATATTATCTTCCTAAGGCCATGCTAAACCCAAAATTATGATGACGCAAGGACTCAATAACTTTGTGCTCTGTTCAAAAGAGACACGACTGCTGCCAATTATAATATAGTACTCCCTTCTCGCGCCGTCTTTTTTTGTTTTTTCATATCAAATAAATTCTATGATACAGAGGAGGGAACGAGTATTGCAAGTAAGCAAAAACTAGTTCCAATAATGGAACATACCTATGCTTAATGCAAGGAAATGCATGCGAGAGATGGACACTCAGGGAGATGTTCCCTCCAGGGTATAGGGTGTCAAATTGCGAAGGATATAAACAAGGCTCTGGTTGGTTGAGGATGCAAACTTCTTAGGCAATGGTTTATAACGCAAAGTGAGAACCGACAAAAGGCTCAATACTGCAAGCAAGAGCATGAGATGCAATCACAACTTAACACCAAAAAATGTCCTTTTTTATATCTTTTAGTCTACTCGGTGTGAAAAAGGGGTAAACTTGTGCCAAATAGACGTCTTTTCAAATCCAATTTATGAGTGTGAAAAAGACAAGTTCACTTGGCAATCTTTTCAATTTTTGATAGTGAGTCGGAAAAGAGCTTAACTAAGACTCATGACCTTTCAAATCCAACTTTAATGAGTTTGAAAGGGACAAATCACTCGACGATCTTTTTAGTTTTTAGACGAGTCAGAAAAGAGCTTAACTGAGACTCGTTTTTGTTGTTCTAATCAACATGTAAAGGGGGAGGCCAAGGCTCCCATCCCGGTCTTCTGTCGAAAGTTAGTACCTTGCGGATAGCTGACAAAATCTTGGGAAAACCCAAAGCTCTCTAAGTCGAGGAGGAGAAAGTGCTAACAAAGTACATAGTCTCTGTTATGGTTCGAATAATGTCTCTTAGTGGAAAAGACATGCGTGGGGGTATGGGATGCCCCATCAGGTCGTCCCAATCGAAGAGGACCTCATCAGGACTTGGAGGGAGAGCATTTGGGGGAAGAATAAATCTCTCTCATTCAGAAGGGAGTGGATTTGGAATGTTGATAAATGACCGGAAGGTGCGTCACTCTCTTCAGGGAGAGTGGGATTGACTAGATATTGCACTGGTGTGGTCACTTCTTCAATTATAGATTGAAAAAGGTGCATAGTAACAGGGGCAAGAGACATTTCACCCTCGACAAAGGGGGTGAAGTCGGGGGAAGATCGTGGAGGTGGAACCACCGAGACCATCAAAGAAGAAGTGGTGTGAGGAGAAACCATGGGTGTCTCAAAATCCGAAGGGCTTTTGGGTGAACCCCATGCCTCTGGTGTCTCGACAGTCGCTGGACACAAACGAGTAAGGTGACTTCCTTCATAAGTCCTGCAAAGAAATTTAGGCTTACGTCTAAGACGTTTAGGCTTCTCGATGTGACTAGTCGGGGAAAGAGATTTGTCTCCTGTATGATGAATGGATGCTAGAGATGTGGCACAGCTATGATTTGGGGTGAAGAGGATGGTGCTCCCAACATAATTGGCAGAGGTTGGGAGCGAGTTGTTGACATAATTTGTAGAAAATGTCGACCCATCTCTGACATGACTGGCAGAGGTTGGTGATGGAACACCAGTATGAATGACAGTGAATGGGCTAGCGATAGATTGCAGTATTTGATTCCAAGGTCCAGGTAAAGATTGGTTCTTAAACATTGCAGCCTAGAAAGGATCCTAGTGTACTCCCTATCCTTGCACAAAAACATGGTGGTTTATGCCAAAGTGGTCTGAAGAGGTCTAGACAGGCATCATCACCGAGGTCTGTGAAGAGACCGAGGTAGGATAAGAATTATTCGAGTGAGGATATATGTTTCCCCCTTGTGAAGGGGTCCCATAAAGAGGGTAGCCCAAACTGTAAAATTGATTCTCCCCATACGAAATACCTGGGGGTACCTGAGGACCTATCATGGAAAAAGTGTTTAAAGGGACCGACATGGCAGATGAGAGATACATGGGTGGGGTGTAATAAGTGGAATATGCACCCATCTAAGCACTAGCTCCTGAAAGAGAATAGCTAGTATTGGATCCATAAGGGGGAAGGTTCCAACCTCCCACGGGGACACGACTCATATCAAATGAAGAAGTAGGCATCGGAGCCATGGTGCCTCGGGATCTAATGCTAGGATTCATATATGTGGACCAGGGAGAGGGTTGCACGTGGGAAGGCATATCAATAGAAAAATGACTAGAGACCCAAGGAGTGGACTGAGCATTGTAATTGTGCATACCGTTGTAAAAAATGGAAGGGTTTGTCCCCATGAAATGAGCAGGCATCATGTGGTGGGTAGCGGTGAATGGAGGAGTGAAAGGAACTCCACTATCCATGATAATAAAACCAAAAACAGACTCTTGGGGACAACTAGTAGTCAAAGAGAATACCAAAAACTCAAACAGCCAATATGCATGCAAACGGGCTAAAGTGGCTGAGTGGCCTCCCTCGCTAAAGAAGGTATGCCTCGTCCAAGAGGGACCTGAGACTCTCTGCTAAAGTTTGGAGGTAACAAAATCAGTTATAAGGGCCCTCGTAGGCTTAACAACCAGTCGGTCATATCCCCTTGGAGAGGTAATCCTCCATAAAGGTTATGTGTTGTCCAGCCCCTATCTGACTCAAGATACAAGCAGAATAATCCCTGCAAGTAACCTATGAGATACCTAAGTCAAGCAACTAATCAACCACTATATAACTGATGCACATGCGAACAATCGTAAGTTTGGATTACCGTATGGGCAAGGTAGAAAAGCCCAAAACCTTGAAAGTATCGCCTCTCACAGAGGTATGGGCACTAGTAAGATCCCCAAATACGAATAAATCCACAGAAATATCTTTGATGCTAGGTGAGTATCCAGGTTATCCCTTCAACTAACTTCACGCGACCTCATGCTTAACTATGGTGTGAGCGAAGCCTCCTGATATTACCAATTATACAATGGACTTCTCAATTCCCTGTCTCAAACACATATGTTGATCTAACTGCCTTGGAGAAGTTTACTCACAAAATCCTATTCCAAGGCACTAAATCCTAGGCTAGTTTGTGCACCCTAAAAATAAAATCCTGACTAATGAATTTTAGTTTAAAGCGTAAATTTTATTGGTCGTGATTACTCAAAAAGGTATGGAAGTGAAACTCATGATGTTATGACTCTGCAAGAAAACAAATATGGATATAATGCAAAGTCTACCTTTAACTTTTCAATGAATGATATGCTAAAAAAAAATCAGTGTTGTCTTCAATTTCAACTCTGCAATTCAGAAGTAAAATGCAATCTTTCGCTAAATGCGCTAAGCTAATGATAAAGATTCAAAGACAAAAATGCTAACCAATGAAAAATGTGTATTTTTTGTATTTTCAATATACTAAAAAGAAAATGCATGGACTGATGAGCAACCTGATATATGAATTCTACTGTGTATAAAAGCAATATCTCGAGCAGAATACCAAGCAACCAAGAAAACAGCCCAAAGAACTAGGACAAATAAAAAATGGAAAGCAAAGAGAAAGACTATGCCCAAAAATTCAACTCCAAACAGGTTTCCTGTCATCCCAGATAATCTCAATAGGCATTACAAAGATCTAAGAAGGCTCAACAATCTTCAAAACCCAGCCAACAGTCACTAAAATAAGCAAACGAGCAAGGGAAAGCGTTATACGTGACTGTTTAGGAGAACAGAGTGTATATATGCTTCTTGCAGTGAGACAACAAGCGTGTATACGCGACTGTCAAGAAAAAAAGGGCGTATATGCTTTAAAACAAGGCCAGGCAAGGGAAAAAGGCTGGAAAATCAGACCCAGAGTGAACAGAATCTGTCAAGCAGTGATACGACAAGAAACACAAAGGAAAAAGAGCAATGTAAGAAGAAAAAGTACTTCAACCCTTAGAAGGAAGATCTCTCCCCAGTAAAGTCGCCAATTCTGTTACGAGGGAAAAACTCTCTATGGCCAAGGGTAAACCACAACAAACAGGTATGACTGCAAAAATCAACTCAATTCCAACATATGCTATACAAACTAATGTGCAAGATAAGAAAGAGGCCTACATCGATCCAACGTTCGATGATGTTCCACCATTGAGCACTTTGACCTTAGTGTTGTTATTTCATCAAGAAATCTACAGAAGGAATCATTAGTTAGAGTTCGAATTTCAGAGTTAATTATCCATGCTTCTCCCTGGTGGTATCATAGCCCATATATGGGGTGGCATCTATTGTGGATTAGCCTATGGTTGGGTGGAATTCACTTGCTCAGTTGGTTGTTGGTTTGCAATTTGAAACAAATAAGTTTATCTCTGTCTATGCATTTGAATTTTAAACTCATCTCATAATTAGAATGTTTATGCTCTGTGTATAAATTCGTATATATCTGTTCTTGGTGAAGGTTTTTATGCCATCACTGTAAATTGAATTTCATATTTAGGAATCCCTACAAATTTATGCCTTACTGCTATTATGACTTACAATATGAACCCAGGCACTATTGTATTAGACTTGGGTCACACATAATTGAAGGAATTGTAGAATTCCGACAAGAGTAGGGTTATTCATGATTCCATTTGGTTGATAGTTTAGTTATACTATTTTGAATGGGGTGTACATTCCTGCTTTCGCATCTTGATCTGGTTGTTCACTTTTTGAGATGTCTAGGGGAATCCATGGGAACTTGTCGTGGAAAGTGTTGTGGTTCATCACGTGACCATGTAACACAAACTCTTTTCATCAGTTTTATCCTAATCATTATTCTGTTTTTAAAATTCTAAATTTATGGGTTTCCAAATGATTTTAAAATATATAAATTTTCCTCAAAGTTTGTTACAATGTGGAAACCACCAAATCATACAAGTTGATTTTATGACTTACCCAATTTTTGTTTGCTGGAAAAATAAAATTATATAAATAGAGAATAAAGGAGTGAAAAACTATCAATTAAGAGGGGTTCCCATATACTGATACTTATAGATCCCCACAAATGTGTTTAATGAGGGGATTAATTGAAGTTGTTGATATGTGAATCTAACCGATGTCTTCTTGTTGAATCGATTGTTTCTTGTTGAATCGGCTTGGAATTTTTGAGACTAATCGAACCATGTTCAACTTTGTTGTTGGGAGATGTACTACTACTTATTGTACCTAATATAGAGATTATCTAGATTGAAAGAGATTGGTTATCTTAGTGTGTTTCTTGTCTAGTCAACTCACAAACTGGGATTGTGATTTTGGACAATAGTTTTGCAATCAATTTTTCATTGGAAGACTGTCTTTTTTGCATTGATCAACATTGATGGTGACCATACCATGTTTGATTAGCTTTTGCGGTGAAAAAAAATTTAAGGGGGAAGTTGTGTTCTATGTAATTTGTTTTCCTCCAAGTTGAATTTACAGGGGGGTGTTGGAACATTGGGTTCCTTGCTAAACCTCACCTTGTTGGATCAAGGAAGTCGACTATTCTTGGGTCTGACCTCCAACTAAACTAATGCATTTATCATGTCCACTTTGGATTCTAGATCCACCTTTTGTGGACAATTATGATTCAATGTGATCTCGTGGTTGTTAGGTTTGGTCCATGACCAAACCTATTTATAAATGATCCTTATGGATTAGTCAATTATCAAGAGAGATAATTTGTGCTCTCAGGGAGCATGTTTTTTGTGCTTCAGTGCAATGGTGTCTTTAGACACCACCAATTCTTTTGAATCTTCTATTCTCCTCTGTGGTTATTTTTCTGCCCCAACAGGATTTGCATCATATTTTTTGAAAATAAAAGGCGGTTGATGTCAAATCGACTTGGGAGCCGATCCATTAGTGGTTGGGAGGCCGACCAGCTTCATAAATGCGCCGTTTGGCAGGCGCGCGGGTTTTGCACCCCACAGCCGCGCATATGCGCCCTATGTG
>SNQJ01S0257508.1:2029-12444 GCA_010110895.2 Picea sitchensis
TCATAGATCTCATTAGTAGATTTATTGAGTATTGGTCCCCAAATTATCAGACACATGAAGATGTCCTTTGAGATCTCACAGTAGTCCTTGAAGACATAGGGTTTGCCACTGAGATTGTACAAGATCTCAAGAAGGCGTATCTTTCTCAAAACCAAGAACGTAAAGAAGAGATTTGTGAAGAGCCTCCTCATGAAGACAAAGTGTTGGTGTTTTCCCCTCCATTTGATGAAGTCGTGCAAGCTTTCATTCCTCTTGTACAAGAAGAAAAGAATGCGATGAGTTATTTTCCTTTCCAAATTTTTGATGATGCTTTATTTCATGATTTGGAAAATGAAGAAGTGTTAGAGTAACCCTTAGATGTATTAGGCCCTTCATGTTATAATAAAGAAGATGATGTGGTTGACAAAATTGATGAGTTTATACATGTTGGGAGACATAAATGGGATGTGATTGGTCACGATGAAGATCCCATTTACGATATCAAAGGTCATTTTCAATTGTTTCCTTTACAAGAACCATATGTGATCACCATTGATTTTGATGTTTGGCAACAAGGAAATGACATGATTACAGATTTGTTGCAACCAATTAGGGATTATTTTTCAGATTATTCTCACCATGATTTCGGTCATACCCTTGGGAATTTGATATGTATTCTTCTGAGCACTTGGATTTACTCCATGAAGAAAATTTTCAACCACTGTTATGCTCCAATTTTGACGAGGGTAAGGACATGATTGGTCTAGAGCAGGATTCTTGTGACGAGGCCTTCCAACCTCCTTCTTTTCCTTTATCTCACTATGTCACTAAGGATGCAATTGGGAAACATGTTCCTTGTCCTAAGTTGTCCTCGAGAAAAAAAAATCTTAGAATTTAAGGGAAGGTTGAATGGTTGAATGCTTTAAGAAGAAGTTTGACATATCAATCTTTCAACATTCTGCTATTTAATTATCAGACATCATTCAGATTCTTGTTCATTCCTTCTCAGGACTCAAGGAGTGATAATATCTAGGGTAGTCAACCTTCAGAGTCCTTGAGCCAGCCTTATGGGTCTTTATCTTGTCACAACCGCTTTCAGATATGGATCGAGCATTCTTGTGGGAACATGACTTGGCATAATTTTGTCCCTCCCTCCCACCTCCATGAGTTAGACATTATGATTAGTTATTCTATAATGCATGTTCTATCCCATGACCCTTTTGTGCTTGACTTGCTTTTATTTTGGTTCACGACGAAGCATAGGGGTAGATGTTTTGATACAATGCCAAGATGGTTTTATTGGTTATAATATGATTATACCTAGCCTTTCATTAACATGGATTGGGGTAGGTAGGTTAGGGTAGGCATTTGCATCTTGCATTGCACTATATACATGTTTCTTCATGCATATCATGGTAGTATAGTTGCATCTTTCTTGGATTTGTATACATCCTTATGATTTACATATTCCTTTCTTGCATCACCGCATATTGTAATGTTACATTTATATGATTTGCATACTCATATTGATATGTTAGAATGAAATATTAGAATTTTTTCTTTTCAAATTTGCTCTGGATTTTTTATAGTTAGCATATTTTCTCTTATGAAAAAGTGGTGAGGGCACCACCTTCGATACTCTGACCATTTGCTTGAGAATGTGTAGGAACAAGTCATACTAGGAGATGTTGAGGTTCTCATGCGCTCTATGATGAGCACATGTCCCCATGTAGGAGCTAGATGTTACCCTCTAGTCTAGGGGTAACTAAGGAGATCATGTCTCGAGGCCCACATGTAACAGACATGGAGTATCGAGAGTCTAATGACTAACACAACCCGTAGATCCCCTCTACTTTACCACATAGCAGTATCCACAAACTTGTAGTTGTTGCTATAAACTATTGTTTTGTTGTAATTGTGTACCATCTATAAAAAATTAACATTGTCTAGTATCTTATGAGGCTTTGATTGCATACTTGTACTTGGAAATCATTATATATATGATGTAATTGTTCTTGTTCCAGGAAGGTACTCGTACAAACTCTACACCTCATCCATTTCATAGACCTAGACTTATCATTAGGTGATCGGGAGAGGGGGTGGTAGGCTTGGCTAACAAACTTGCTATTTTGATCTCTCGAGGTCACCGGGGAAGCCTCCCCTGTGGTGGACCTCCTCCATCACTAAAACATGCAGATTTCTTACTAAGGTGACGGTGGTAGGATTTCCTGTAGTTACGCAAGATTTTGTGATCTTGTGTTGGGCTTTGCATAAATACAAATCACGTGATAACATAGTGCACAAATTCAGAATCTCAAAATCATAGTCATTCATTACTCCAATATCCACATCATAAAGGATTCAAGTCGGCACCGAGGAACTGATTCATTCTAAAGATCGATACGAGGAAGTTTGATGGTAAAGATCCTATAACATGGATATTCCAGATCGTGCAATACTTTGATCTACACCAAGTTCCAAGCTTACAATAGGTACCTATTGCATCCTTGTATTTATGAAATGATCAATTTGGTTGGTATCAATGGCTCTGTGAAAGAAAAAATAATTCTATTATCTCTTGGTCCATTTTTACAGATGAATTGATATCATATTATGGGGATATTGAAAGCAATACATTCTTTAGTCAATTGATAAATTTTCAACAAAAAGGTCCAATTATAGAGCACATTCAACAATTCCAAAATCTTAGTCTCTGGGTAAAGAACATTCCCGAGGATAATTTTTTATATCTCTCTATGGGTACTTTAAAGGAGAACATTTAACATGAGGTGCATCTCTTCGAACCTAAATCCCTAGAGCAATCTTTCAGTAGCAAGGAAAGTGGAAAATAAAAATATGGCTTCTAAAAGGGTGACCACTAACAACTATAGAGAGTGGCTTCTTCCCTCTCCTAACCTCACTCAACCGAAAAGTTTGAAACCTCAACAAATTGATGAAATAAGAACAAAATGACTATGTTTTAATTGTGGCAACAAGTACAATAAGGGGCATAAATGTGGTGAGAATCAATTATTCTACATAGATTGTGAAGAGGAAAAAGATCAAGAATTGAAACCATCACAAGATCTGGATCTAGAATATACTTCTCCAAGGATATATTGTCATGGATTGGTAGTCATTAGTACTCCAAAAACCCTTGAGATACAAGGATACATACAAAAATAGAAAGGTAACAATGTTGATTGATTATGGTAGTGCCCATAACTTTATCGATTACAAATTAGAAAAAGAGCTCAATTGCTTTGCATATCCTATTAGGTTGTTGTATTCTTTGTAGTGAAAGGAAAAG
The DNA here is from genome assembly GCA_010110895.2 of Picea sitchensis. Classification (NCBI taxonomy): domain Eukaryota; kingdom Viridiplantae; phylum Streptophyta; class Pinopsida; order Pinales; family Pinaceae; genus Picea; species Picea sitchensis. The sequence continues at coordinate 5,319 of SNQJ01S0257508.1, forward strand.
TTGAAGTTGAAGTAATAGACAACAACTTAAAGAGTTAAACCATCAAGAGGTTGATAGGCGGTTGTGTGGAAACCTACTGAATATTGAATGAAGGTCGACTGGTAATCTGACTGTAGCATAATCCCAAGATTCACAAGATTTGTAGCCAATGATTTGCGTGGATCTGTAACCATTTTTGGGTGTCTTTATTTAGGGATTTTCCTACCATAAACCCTATAAAAAGGCATGTTATAATCGTATTAGATGATGTTGTAATTATATTAATGCTAATCTTTAACAATAGGTTGTTAGCCATGTAGATGTAAGTTGAATTGGCTACAAGGTTGTTCTTGTGTGAAGCAGGAAGGTATGATGTCAATTGTGTCTTAGGTGTAGACCAAGGTTAGGAATGTAACCTTTTATTCATAATGAACAATATAACAAGAGAGCAAGACACTCAAGGAATGTTGGTTTTCTCGTTTGAGTTTCCAGGGTAAAATCTTTGTGTACTGCGTGTTTGCTTGGTCATTTGTTTTTTAGCTTAAATCTGTCTTCCTCTCTTCTGTTAGGTTTAGCGTGGAAGTATAATTTCCTAACATGTGGTATCAAATCTTGGTTTAACAACCTTGGATATGAGCTAAACCCTAGGTCTAGTAAGAGTCGCAAGTCAAAAATCTTTAAAGTTGTGTATGAATGAATGGCAAGTAGTTCGAGGATAGAGATTGAAAGATTCAATGGATATAATTTAGAGCTTTGGAAGCTTAAAATTAAATATCTCCTTGTATATAGATAATAATGGGCAAGAGTCTATCCAGGTATCGTTCCAATAGGTATGTCGAGGGAAGAATGGGAGAAACTCGAGAGAAGGGCAAGGAGTACGATTTGACTATGTCTTATAGATTCGGTGTTGTTGAATGTCTCAGGTGAAGACTTGGAAAATAAACTTTGGAACAAGTTGGGAAGATTGTACTAGTTGAAATACATGGTAAACAAGTTGTTCCTTAAAAAGAAATTGTATCTTCTAAGGATGAGTGAGGGTAGTTCGGTAACTAAGCATTTAAATGTGTTTAATACCATAATAAGCAAGTTATCTTTTGTGGATATTAAAATCATTGAGGAGGATAAATGTATTAACCTATTATGTTCTTTGGGAGACTCCCGGGATAGCTTAATCATGGCTATAGGGAGTAAGTCAACCACATTAGTGCTAGAAGACATAGTGACATCTCTACTTTTAGACAAAATGAGAAGGAAGAACATGGAAGGATCGACCAAAGATGATTTAATGGTGAGAGGTCAACAAGTTGACAAAGATAAAGGCAAATTCTCCGGTATAAATTCTAAGTCAAAGGGTAGATCTAAATCCTCGATTCAGTGGATGAGAAGATGATAGATATGTGGTAGAGTTGGGAATTATAAAAGGGAATACAATTTGAAGGCGATGGAAGTTAGTACAGGATCTGATGAGAAGCAATCGAATGAGAGAAAGAGTACTCTAGATAAGGGAGGCGATGTGTATCTGGCGTCGACCAGTACATAGTCAGATCAAGATATTTGGTTAATCGGCTATTGAGCATCCTATCATATGACATCACATAGAGAATGGTTTTGTGAATATGAACGATATGAAGGAGGATATGTGTTCTTGGTGGATGACTCGACAACCAAAATTGTCATATGGGGAAGAGTTTGATTGATACTCCATGATGGGAGGAGTAGAACCCTTGCATATGTGCTACATATTCCAGTTTTGGCAAGAAACCTGATATTTTTCAACAAGATGAGTGATGCAGAAGTGTAAACTTTATTTCAGAAGGATACATGCAAAATGGTTAGAGGTGTGGCGATCTTAATGAAAGGAGTTCAGATTGGAACCCTATACAAGTTGTTAGGGAACTTCAACTCGATGGTATGCAACAACATCACTCTTCTTAAAGTCGACTCGACTTGACTTGGGATAAGTTGATTCAAACAGACTCAAAAAGTCTTCATCAAGTCAACCCAACCATGTTATTGCACGAGAGGATGGGACACATTGGAGAAAAAGGACTTCAAAATATGAAAATTAAATGTATGGTCAAATATTTTCCTCAATCTAATTTAGAAGTTGATTTTTGTGAACATTACATATATGGAAAACAAAATAGGGTTAGGTTCTCATCTAGAGCGATAAGGGCAAAGGGGATTCTAGAATTGATTCATAGTGATGTGTTTGGCCTTGTTTTAGTGCCTTCACTTGGTGGATCCTTGTATTATGTTTGCTTCATAGATTGTTTTTCCTAGAAGACGTGGATATATTTCCTAAGGAATAAATTAAAGGTTTTCAAGAAATTCAAAGAGTTTAAGTCTTTTTTGGAAAACTAGACAGATAAGAAGATTAAGGTGGTTAGAACTGACAATGGTGGTGAATTATGTGGAAATTATTTTCAACAATTCTCCAAGCAATATGGCATAGCATGCCAAAATACCACATCGTACACCCCACAAAAAATGGAGTTATCAAAAGAATGAACAAAACATTGATGGACAAGGCAAGGAGCATGCTCAGTGGTGCTAGGTTTGCTCAAGAATTCTAGGCAGAGGCAACCGATACTACAAAATGTCTGGTGAATATGTCTCCTTTGTTGGCACTAGTGAACATGACTCCACATGAGGTATGGTTCAGTAAGGCCTTCACTTTCACATCTCAACGTATTTGGCCGTGATGCATTTGTGCATGTTCCCAAAGAGAAGAGGAGCAAGCTAGATAAGAAGGTGGTCAAGTGAATTTTCATTGGATAGAAATAAGGAATGAATGGATATAAGATCTGGGATCCCGCATCAAGGAAAACAATGTACAATCGAGATGTGGTATTCAGAGAAGTCGGAAGGAAATTCGAGTCTGAAGTGGTTCAAACAAAGAATAATACAGAGAAGGTGAGGTTTGAACCGAGGAATGAAGAAGGTGATTCATATGAGTTAACTGAATATGATGAAGAGGTAGAACAACTGACCCGGTTGTAAGGAGGTCCAAACAAGTCAAAAAAGTAGTCGAAAGGTATAATTTGCTCAACTTCCATTCCACATTTGTATTAATTCTCATTGACGAGGAGCCCAAGTCTATCAAGGAGCCAGATGACTCAACAAAGGGTAGACTCTAGAAGGATGCCATGGTAGAAGAAATGGAATCCTTGCATAACAATGAGACATGGGATTTAGTTGAATTACCTAGTGGAAGAAAGCTCGTTGGTAGCAAGTGGGTATTCAAGAAGAAGATGAACGCAATAGGTCTAGTTGAGAAATTCAAATCTCGACTGATAGCAAGAGGATATTCTCAAGTCGAAGGAGTCAACTTCGGTGAGATTTTTTCCCCATTGCAAAATTAACTTCCATTAGAGTATTAATGTCTCTGGTTGCAACATTTGATCTCGAAATAGAGAAAATGGATGTGAAGACAACGTTCCTACATGGGGACCTAGAAGAAGAAATCTAACTTAAACAACCTGAAGGATTTGTAGTGAGGGGTAAGAAAGATTTTATGTGCAAGTTGAAAATATCCTTTCATGGTCTAAAGTAATCACCAAGTACGTGGTATCAAAAGTTCAACACATACATCACTAGTTTGGGATTTGTGACAAGCAAAGCTTATCGCTACATATATTCCAAGGAAGAAGGTGGGCATTTCATATATGTAGCATTGAATGTCGACGACATGTTGTTGATCAGAAACAACATGGATTGAATAAAGGAGGTGAAGAAGCAGTTATCCTCCATGTTCGACATGAAGGATCTCGGTGTAGAGAACTTCATTATGGGAATGGAGATCAAGAGAGATCAAATAGTTAGAAATCTTTGGCTGAATAAGAAGAAGTACATTGAAATAGTTTTAAAAAGTTTCAACATGCACGATTGCAAAATTGTAAAGGTGTTAATTCCCGTGGGAGCAAGGCTAACTATTGAACAATGTCCAAAGACACACGTAGAAATAGAGGACATGTCACGTGTTCCCCATGCGAGTGTTGTTGGTAGTCTAATGTATGCAATGGTATGCACTTGACTAGACATTACCCATTCATTAGGAGTGTTGAGCAGATACATGTCGACACCTAGAAAGGAGCATTGAACAATTGTTAAGAGAGTATTCAGGTATTTGTGTGGAACAAAAGATTATGTTATATGTTGCCAAGGGAAACCTGGAATTGACAGTGAAGTCGATCTACATGGATTTGTCAACTTCTATTAGGCTGGATATCTGGATCAATGAAGGTAGATTGATGGATATGTGTTCAAGATGTTCGACAGAGCAATCAACTGGATAAGTCAGTGATAGGTGATCATAGCCTTATTAACAACAGAAGTTGAATACATGGTAGCCACTCATGGAAGAAAAGACACAGTATGGCAGGAAATACTATGTTTAGGAACCGGGTTTGAGAAAAGAGCTACGAAGATAAGTTGTGACAATCAAAGTGAAATATTCCTGGTAAAGAACCCAACTTATCATTCCAAGGCTAATCATATTGATGTACAATACCATTTCATGAGAGACATGGTGGAAAGCAACAAGGTGTTGTTGGAGAAAGTAGACACATTGAAAAACATAGCAGACTCTTTGACCAAGTCTATGAGTTCTATGAAGTTATCTTGGTGCAGAGAGGCAATGGGCATTGTTGCCCTGGGTCTATGAACAAAAGTTCAGGAAAATCTCGGTTTAGCAAAGAAGACAACAAGTGGGAGGATGTTGGGTTGTTGTATTCTTTGCAATGAAAGTTGAAGGTCGAGGTGGATCAACCGGGAAAAGTTGAAGTTGAAGTAATGACAACGAGTTGAATAGGTCAACTGGAAAGAGTTCGATAGGCGGTTGTGTGGCAACTAACCAAAGACCGAATGGAGGTCGATTGGCAGTCGACTGGTAATCCGACCAGAAGTCGACTATAATAGAATCTCGAGATTCGTGAGATTTGTAGCCAATGGCATGTGTGGATATGTAATCATTTTTGGGCGATTTTCTTTAGGGCTTTGTTGTAATACCCCTTTCCAAATAGAAGCTCCAGAGAGGAGGCTTAATGGTCTAAACCACCCCATTAGACTATAGCCAGGGCCAAAGAGGGGTAAACATGGTTACTAGAGGTCACTCCAGTGATAGGTGTTATATTCAGAAAGTGACATTGAGCTAAAAAGGGTTAAAAGGGCTTTTAAGTCATTATGAGCTAAAAATAGAAGTCAACAATGAATTAGGGTTTCAGTAGTGATTTAGGGTTTTGGAAGTCAACAGTGAATTAGGGTTTTGGAAAGCTATAAAGGAAGGGTCAGTGACCTAATTCATCATTATGCAGATTATGAATTGTCATTGAGGAGAAGAGGCGCATCTCAGGAGAGATAGTTCAGTGTATTCCAGGAGGAAGACACAGTTGGTTGATTTCGGTGTTGAAAGACACACCCTAGTCACCGGGAAGATCATCCAGGTCTTCCATCATTCTTCATTGATTCCACAGTGCTCCCATATTCTGGGTATTATCTTTTAGTTGCTTATTTGTATTCCGGCTAAGATACTTTTGTCCTTTGATCTAGCCGAGTGTTGTTATTTTATTTAGCCGCAATTGCTTATTTGTATTCCAGCTAAGATCCTTTGTCTGTTGATCTAGTTGAGTATTGTCAGTTTATTCAGCCGCATTCAGACATTTTGTAATCCACAGAGATATCATAATACAAAATTTACAGTCCTTTGTCGCGTTTATTATTTGTATGATCATTTATATGCTATAAACCTTTGATCCTACACACACATTAGCAATGTTTCCTAGACTAGCCAAATCAGGAACATTACAGTGGTATTGGAGCTTTAGTCCTGCCAGCCTATGACTAAAGACAATGAGTGCAACAGAATACCCAGAGGGTCGTGAACATGTAGGTGACGAATATGTCACTTACAACGGCCATAAGGAAAGAAGGCATAGGCCCGATTTCCCCCCTTTTCCTCCTAGCTCAGAGGAAGAGGAAGGGGCACACAGAGAAGCAGAGAGAAGGGCAGAGCGTGAGGCAAAGAGGATGACAAGAGACATATATGAGTGACCAGAGGACAGTGGAAAGGCCCCCGTAGGTACAGAGACATCTTTCATGCAAGTTATCAACGATATGTTAGCTAGTCAACGAACTATGTCTCAGTCCTTGGCACAGGTGGTTGATAGATTGGCTAGAGTGGGCACCCTAGACACACAAGTCTTGCATGCAGCACATGGGAACTCGGGAGCAGGCAGTAGACCCCAGTCACCCTCTCACACATACACCTCTGCGAGTAGGATCCCTAGACCCTTGTTTCCCAGTCTCTAGAGGGCACCCCCGATAGCAGCACCGCCACCAATAGCACAGAGGCCACCCACTCATGCAGACGAGATTGCAGAGTTAGGAGGGAGTACGCAACATTGGGTCATGACTTCCATAAGGACATGACCTTAGTTGAGTACTGTGGACCCAGACTCAGGAACCGCCCCAGAGAGCTGCAAAGGGGAGGATCACAATAACAATAGGGGCCTAACCTCGATTTCATCCGAAAAGTTGGGAAACTCACCATCCCTTCTTTCAACAGATCGTCCGAATACACCGCTAGAGCTTGGACACGTATTACAAGATCAACCAAATGACCGAGACAAAGGCCATTAGTTTCACGACCTTACACTTAGAGGGTGAGGCACACGAGTGGTGGTATCATGGACTGGTGACATTGGGTCATAGTTGCATCACCTCCTATAGGGAGTTTACAGATAGGCTCATGGACAGGTTTGAAGGGAAGGATCCCGAGATACACTTCAGGGATCTAGCCTAGTTGAGAAAAACTGGCACAACAGAGGTGTTCATCACAGAGTTTCAGTGGGTAGTCATGGCAGTGACAGATATATCAGAGCCCAGACTAATCATGTTATTCACAGAAGGACTCACAGAGCCTTTGAGAGGATCGGTGAAGGCATACAAGCCTCCCACTTTGCAGGATGCCATCCTTTGCACTCGAGATCTGGAAAACTCGGTGCCAAAGACTAAAACCTTCTCCAAACCATTTGTGCCCCAGAGGGATTGAGATAGGAAGCCATTCCAGAGAGAATGGAAGGGCAAGGAGAAGTTGGATGATGAGACTAGGCGAGAGCTTATGAGGAAGAAGCTTTGCTTCAGCTGT
>SNQJ01S0257509.1:12454-22771 GCA_010110895.2 Picea sitchensis
GATGCATGATGGTTGCTCGGGCTTTGGCATCGCAGGCGAGGGTTTGTTCAGATTACCAGGGGTTTCCTTGTGCAGCTTGATTCCTGGGTAGTTAGGATCGTTTTTGAGGCACGGGGGTAAGTTAGAGACATAGTCATAGGGTTTCTTAGAGCATAGGCCATGAGAATAGGGGTACTCTTCAGCTAATAAACGCTCGATATCAGAGTCTGAGTCCTCGCTCAGCACTATGGGCTTTTGGTCGATGTTCTGTTTAGGTTTGTTCCGGGAAAGTCTTGATATCAATCGAGCATTTTTCTTCCCCCTTCTGTCGAAAGTAGTATCATTGTTTTCTTTCTTCCTCCTAGGTCTTTTGACGACCTTAATATCATCCTTAGCGCACGGGTTAACCAAGGCATCAAGTAAGTCCAAATCAGGGAAAACTAAGGGTTTGACAGCGGGTAGAAGGATATGCAGTGGCACAGCTAGTCCAGCCAAAGTCTCACTGACCACAACCTTGTCGATTTGAGCAAACTTTGGATTAGCAAAGCCATTTCTGGATAGAAAGACTTGCAAATTATCGCCATGAAGGCTCAAATGGTGGACGACAATGAGTTTAATTAAGCCGTGATGAAAAAGGCTACTATCAGCCTTCTCACATTTGAATCTCTTTGACATCTTGTAAAGACTACGCAAGAAGTAATGCGGCATGTTCAAAGGATAGCCCATGAAATTCATCAATAACCGGAGGTGATACAGAAATACCAAGCCATACCGACCTTCATAGGTCACAAACTGTTTAACAATTACCAAAAGATCGTGCCACCTAGTTTTGAGGGTAGAAATAGGCATACCTTTATCACAGGACACAACCTTCCATGATACGAATAGTAATGGCCATGACACCTCGTCGAATCTGGAGTTTTTGAACCACCTTTGGCCTGTAGCTGCTATTTCTGTAGCAGAGCTTATGAATTCTTCATTCAACTCGAGTTGTATGTCACCGACTTTAGCCCTGCACCCGTCAAAGGTGAGGGTGAATTGTTGGGCAACCGAAAGGTTGAAACCCTCGAACCTCTGTATAAACACCAGCCAACCTCCATTTTCTAAATCCTTACGGGCATTATCGAATAGTAACAGAGTTTGGCTACCGTTTGGCTCTATGCACACCACTGGTGCCATAGACAGGAGCACACGGTGAGAAGGGTGCTAAGTCTAGGGTTTGAACAGAGTACACGCAGAGGCAGAACGCTCACAGGCTTACCCGAAAACACCAGGGGTGACCCGGGATAGGGGGAAAGCATTAATGACCAAATGTACGAAGGTGGTGGAGCTAGTTCAGCCCATGCAAAATAGTCATTTCCCACAGTACAACCGCTGGCGCACATAGCGTTTAAATCACTATTATATGTGTTAAAAACCATGCCAATTAAACAATCAATGAAATCTATGGTAAGTCAACCACACATTTGCGCGGGCAATAGTATTAGCATAGTTTTAAAACCAACATAATGATTTGAAATCAACACCAAGGGTTCGATTATATGCAATATGTGTTGTATGAAATGATTTATACCAAGGGTCTAACCATAACGCCAATGTGTTTTCATGAAACCAATATGTCAAAGAAATTGATGAAATACTATATAAATCAAACCACCAATGCATCACAAACTCGATAAAACATCAAGCCACCAATAAATCAATGATTGAATCACAATCTCAAGAAATCATATTAACAATTAAAGAATGCTAAATGAATAAGGATCTTGGAGTCTTGTCAACTGTATAATCATAATTAAATTGGAAACGGAATGGACATATCGACAAGAACGACCACAACAATCCAGTGACGATTTTAATATGACTTTGAAATCAAATTTTTCATGCTTGCAGTCGTGAAAACAAGAACAAGGGAAAGTGGGAAAACACAAAAAAAAATAGTGTCGTTTTATTGCAAAGGTTGCGACGGGAATCAAGGTTTGCAAAGGCACTGGTGTAGGCAGCTTATAAGGACAGTATAAAAATGTGAATTGGCTGCCAACAGGACTCCAAGCTGGTTATAAACCAAGTGAAAGGAATATATCAATCCAAACACCCCAGGCTCAGAGCATACAGGAACTTGGTGCTAGACCTCCTCGAAGAATTCTCAGAGTATAATCTCTCGTCTATCCTGAGGGGGAAGAACCAGATCGTTGATGCATTGGCCATCTCAGCCTCGGTATTTAAATTTACCATCTTTCCCAATAGAAAATATGAGATCGAATTAAAACACGGGTCGACAGTGCCTAATAATATCAAATATTGACAGGTGTTTGAGGACGTCAAACAGGTGGAGAGATTTCTCCAAATAAGCAACGAGTTCACTAACATAAACATTGATGATGAGTGTTGTTGCAATGAATATGGGAGCACAGATCTGTGCAGTAATGACAACCCTTTTTAGAACCAGATAGAGGGAAGGGACATAATACAACTGAAAAATAACATCATCCTAAAGGGGATAGTTCCATTGGAAAAGTTGTTTGATGAAAACGATGTGGCGAGAAATCCCAAGATCACTGCAAACGATGAGGATGTCGAAGATTGCAACATCGGGATGCAGGAAAACCCAAAAATAATCAAATTGTCAAAAATGCTTAGTCCAGAGGTCAAACAAGATTACATCAAGCTCATGAATGGTTTTCCCGACGTTTTCTCATGGAGTTATGATGACTTAAAAGTTTATGACACCAAAGTGGTTCAGCACGTCATTCCTCTCAAAGAATACCATAGGCCTTTCAAACAAAATCTTAGACGAATAAATCCCCTGTTGCTACTACTAATTGAAAAAGAGGTAAATATACTCTTCAGAGATAAAATTATCGTTTCTTTAAGGTTTTCAAAGTGGGTGGACAACTTGGTGCCTATAAGAAAAAAGAGTAGAGAAATAAGATTGTGTGTGGATTTTCGAAACTTAAACAAAGTGTCCCTCAAGGACCACTACTCACTCCCTAAAATGGACTATATTCTACAAAAGGTATTGGGGTCCCAAAAGATGTCCATGCTAGACAATTTTTCAGGTTATAATCAGATCATGGTCCACCTGGATGACAAGGAAAAGACATCTTTTACGACACCATGGGGGGCGTTCATGTATGCTAAGATGCCTTTCGGCCTAATGAACATCGGAGCCACCTTCTAGAGGGTGATGTACATAGAATTTGTTGATGAAAAGGACAATTTTATCGTGATATATGTGGATGACATCACAGTGTACTCTGACTCTGACAAACAACACCTCGAGCATCTAAAGAGGGTCTTCCAGAAATGCAGGAAATTTTGCATATCATTGAATCCAAAAAAGTCACATTTTGGGATGCAAGAAGGGAAGTTGTTGGGGCACATCATCTTGAAGGAGAGTTTTAAGATAGACCCCAGCAAGGTCGAACAAATCCTAAAAATTGACACTCTACGTTGTAAGAAGGAAGTACAATCCTTCCTGAGAAAAGTAAATTTCTTGAGAATATTCATCACAAACCTGGCATAAATTATAAAATATATTACATGCATTCTCAAAAAGGGAAACAAGATCAAGAGGAACCCAAAATCCAGGAAATCATTTGAATATATCAAGGTAGCACTGACTAAATCTCCCATGTTGGTCAGCCCAGATTTCACGAAAGACTTCATCTTGTTTTCATTCACCTCGAAGCATACAATTGCCAACGTCCTGTTACAGAAAGATGATCAAAACTTTGAGACGCCTATATCCTATTCCAGTAGGATGTTGAGGGATTATCCACTAAGGTACAACATTATGGAGAAACAATCATACACCTTAGTAAAGAACCTAAAGGAGTTCAGAACTTACATTTTACATTATCATGTTATCGCTTATGTGCCTAGCAACTCAGTCAAGGATATCCTGACTCAACCTGACCCTGAGGGAAGGAGCATCCATGCTAGAATATGACCTCGAAATCAAGCCCACGAAGATGATTAAGGGTCAGGTACTTTCCAAGAAGATGGTGCAGTCAGACTGTGACGCTTTGGGAATCAACTTCATTGTTGATTTGTCAGAGAATCCCCAAGAAGAAACAACTGCACAGGTGTCTCAAAAGTTCATCAATTCACCATGGTATACAGACATAATATATGTGTTGAGAAATCTGCAAGCCCCTTCAGGTTTAAGTAATACCAAGGCTAGATTATTGAAGATCAAATCCATTAAGTTCTGCATCTTAGATAACTAACTACACTGGAAGGATCCTAGAGGGATCTTGTTGAGTTGTTTGTTGGAAAACGATGTGAAAAAAGCTATCGAGGAATTCCACAAAGGAAACTGCAGAGGACATCACTACTGAAAAACCATCGTGCACAAAATCCTAAGAGCAGGTTACTATTGGCCTACCATATTCACAGACGTATACAAAGAAGTTTCCAATTGCCAAGAGTGTCGGATTTTCGATGGAAGAAGAAAGTTGCATCCCCTGCCACTGAAACCGATCTTAGTCGAATCCCCTTTTGTGCAATGGGGTTTATAATTTATAGGGGATATCCATCTGCCATACTCAACACAACACAGATGGATTCTCATGGCCATAGATTACTTCACGAAATGGATAGAAGCAATTCCAATGAAGTAGGCTACTAACGCAGTCATCATTCAATTTCTAGAGACAAACATCATGTTGAGATTCAGATTCCCTATCAGAATCATAACAAATAACGTGACCACATTCAAGTCCAAGAAGATGGAGAAGTTTTTTCAAGATAAAAAATAACCCTGGGATACTCTACAACGTATTACCCACAAGGAAACGGGTTAGCAAAATCGTCAAATAAAAGTTTGACCAGGATCATCAAAAGACACTTGCAAGACAACAAGAAGGTCTGGCATAAAAATATTATTGATGCACTATGGGTGGATAGGGTCACTACCAATAAGTCCATCTCCACCTCTCCATTCCAGATTGTGTATGGTGCAGATGCAGTTTCCCCCACCTCACTAGGGTTTCCCGTCAGGAAGTTGTTGCAAAAACACGAATTCGAGCCAGATGACAGGCAGAGGAGGATAAATCAACTAATTCACACATAATAGATGAGGGATAAAGTGTACAATCGATCGAAACTCCACCAGTAAAGGATGAAGAGAACCTTCAATAAGCATTATAAACAGGAGGATTTGCAGATGGGGGACTTGGTGTTGAAATAAGACGCAAGGAACAAAGATAAAGGAAATCACGGAAAGTTCGATAATCTCTGGACAGGTCCATTCAAAATTAGTGCATATCATGGGAACAGCGCTTATTTCCTAGAAGATATTAATGGAGAATGTGTTGGTTGGGGTCTTGTAAACAACAGGTTCCTCAAACACTATTTGGTGCAATAAAATCTGTTTAACTCACATGTCATTGTAAATAGTCATTTTATTTTGTTTTCAAGATAGGCGTTTTCGAGTCATTGTGTCAGCATAAAATTGAAGACCGAAGTGAAGGCCCTGAGTTTATGTTGAATCTATTAGAAGTTGTGTAAATAAGTTTAGGTTGTGTTTTTCTTTTCATGTTTCAGTTTCTGAAAGTCAAATAAAGCCCAATGGTCAGGCACCTGGTCTATTTTTCTTTTATACCTCACTGGGAGGATAGCATCCCCATTGGAGCCAGCTGTTAGCGTCATCATTTTTATTGTTTAGTTAGAGTCGGTCTTAGTCGAATCATGGCTTGTTTTTCCAAGCATGCGAAGTCGAGTATTGAATCAAAAAGGATTTGAAGTTAGCAAGTGGTCAGTTGGCCCTTGGAGTCGGGAAGGGATGTCAGAGTCAAAACATGTGTAAATGGTATGAGTATGTTCCCAAAAAGTTGGGTCCTATCAGAAAGGAAATTTTACGTGTTGAGGGTCGAGGCAAGTTTCTTAATAGAAGTCGTATCGGTAAGTGAAATGACCATCACCAGCTCATTATGAGGGATGAAAGAATGAAAAATCATGGCTTTCGTATCACATATGCCTTGTAGCCCTTATTAGTTGTACTTTACATGCCCCAAAATGTACTCGTGCATGGATGTTCTATGAAAAATCTTCAGTTCGCTTTGAAACATCCAGTTGCCATGAATTTTGTGTTCCCTAGCACGATTCCACCTCCCGCCCACTCGGTTATAAATTGTGGATGTTATGCATGCATTTTATTCACCAGTCAAGCTTATACATTGTTTGTAGTCTTCTCGCAAGCCCAGGTTGATCAAGATTACTTCCTTGGGCCCATGCCAAGTCCACTCCGTGCAGGACAAATACGAGTTGCGCCATGGAAACCTCCCAAAACATAAGGAGGGGCACGCAAAGTAACAGAAGTGCAGGGTATGAGCCCCGGAACTTGATGTTGATCAACAAAGATCTAGATTCAATATGAACGAAGTGCGAGAAAATTCAAGGATTCAATATGAGACTAATTGAGCAATTAGCAATCAGTTTCGATGGATTTCGCGCGGTGATCTTGGGTGTCACTTTTCAGGTAACCAAGGAAACTCTGTCAACCACAACAAATATCCCTTTGCGCAATGAAAGTTGGTTTAAGGGCATGCCCTTGGACGCGTGGTGCTATGAATACTTCATCAAGCGAGATTGTATAGGTGGGAAACTTGAGACATGCGTTTCGAGTAGATATTTGCAGGAATCTTTTCGGAAACTACTTGAAGTAATCAAGAAATATTTCACCCATGAAGGGAGGTTCGACATGATACATTCGCATCACATTAGATTGTTGATGCACTTCACAGGAAGGAGACCATTAAATCTACCCTTTTTCTTACACCAGAACCTCTGAGAGATGGAAAACAACGCACAGGCTGAAGTGGATCAATTGAAAAGGAAAATCTCTCATGTCTTGTTGATTAAATTTCTGGTAGTTGAGGAATTAATACGGTTGGGGAGAAACTGGGATTCGTTCTTGCTCACAGCAGGCATCCCCAAGGATCCAAAAGGTGATTTCCCTCTATCCGCGAAAAAGGTAATATCACACAATGCAGAGGTTGGAGTGGAAGAGGCTGCGTAGGAAGGAATGACATCGAAAGCCCTGTCCTCCCAATAGAAAATACCCTAGAGGATGGGCAGGCCAAAAAATAACAAGGAAGTTGGGGAAACTCGAGTCCCGAGCAAACTGCGTGCAAGGTCGCATGCCTAAGAATTACTTATGTACGTTATTCAGCTCGAATCGGTCAAAGGTACAAGTAGAGAAAGTTGGAGAAGAACGAGGAGGACAGATGCCGAAGGCACAGATGTTCGAGAATCATCTCAGCAGTTGAAGCAAGCGCATCTCACTATCATCGATCTTTACTAGGAAAACAGGGAACTAAGACGGAAGTTAACAGCGAAGACCCTTCAGGTGTCAGCATCACAAGGTCACAAGGAAAACGTGATGTGGCTCAAGAGACAGCTTAGAGATGAGAAATATATAATCATACAGTTGCATGAAACATAGAGGATGTCGGAAGAAAGGAATACAAAGAAATTCAGAGAATATGAAGCGGCCAGGGAGAAATCCCACGCAGCTCTTGCCAGCACACAGAAGAAACATTATTAACTGATTTCATTCTTGTATTCTCAAACATGTCGTGGATCTTGACAGTTTTGAATAAGCATCACCCTTGGATGGTTTTGTCTTTTTGGTAACGACTGCAACAACTAGCAGTCACTCACCACTCATGCATCCTAATAAACGAGCATGCGACAGAAATAAAGGTTGTTACAATGGACAACAGGAGTCTGACAGAGCACTTGACCGTTCGGATACCCTGTCAAAGGAATACATCGACATATCACTCTCCCCATGGCGAGATCTTGTTGATAACCGAACCCTCGTGGAAAAGGCAAGAGGTTATGATGTGATCAAATAAAGTTGGTTTCTATTTCTGGGAAGGTGTCATACGAAAAGTCATTATAACAAAGAACAGTCAGTTTTCCTAAAGTCTAGGGATATTAGTTAGAGAACACGGTATCCCAAGCAGCTCCCTTTCCTATATATTTTATCCTTTCAATGTAATTCAGTTTCGTTGGAAAACTAGTGTAGATAGTGACTATTGAATGTAGTTTGATCTCGATTGGAATTTAATGCAAAAGTCCTAAATATTTTATGAAAATATTCTAATTGTAGTGGTTGGATGTATTGTTTCCTTTCTTTGTGTACGTACTTCCTGTATTCTTTATTCATATCTATTTTTGTCTGAATCGGAACGTAATTTCGAACCTAGGATTCACTGCGCATCACCCTAGGATTCACTCCATTCATACAAACCATCTTTCCTCTAAGTTAGCTATGAATTTATCCTCAACGGTGCTCTAAGTTGTTTCATGTGTTTTTCCCCTCGCCACACAATGATTTTAAACTAAAACTTGTTGCTTACTTAGCCTTTATCCTCTCAAGTTTAGTCACCGAGTCATTTGTTTCCATCTTTATCTTAAATCGACTCCATAGCCCAAGGTATTACTCTCTTTCGCCAATAGAACCAAAACTTATTATTCAAAGGTGCTAAATCTAACCGACATCTTAAAGCCATATCCTGTATCGAGACAACATCTCCCGAGAGAGCCCTCTTCAGTTCTGAAAGGCTACTTTTGGGTCTCAAAGTTGGTTTGTAGGTTGCCTCTGTCATTCGTTTCTCAGCCGAACGAATTTTACAGAGAGATAAAGGAACATACAACATATGTTCGATTCCCATAAATACTCCTGACTTGAGCCAGAATCCTACATATCCATATCCCCTTATTGCTTGTTTGGTGTTGGTTCCATATCCCACAAATCAATCTGTGTCAGACTCTGAGAAAGTAAAAAATACTAATCTCATTCCATTCATGCAGAGAGATGATCCACTTTCCATGAACCATTCTTCGATGTCTTCATATATCACTTTTCCAAGACTAGTCATCAAAAAGTATTCTTTCCCAAGACTTTCAGTAAGACCATTGACTTCATCTAGAGTTCTTGTTTGTCTTCTCGCAAGTTCATTTACATATTTTATATTTTTCTTCGAACATACGTGCAGGTAAAGTTTCCATCACTTCTCAATCTAGTGTTCACTCTTACCACAATAAGAGAAAAGCATCTTGTTCCATGATCCCTTCTTATCATTCCTCCTTTTCCTCTGACTTGAGAAATTATCTACCTTCTTCTTGGAGAGATTTAATTTCACAAACTGTCTTCTTCGATGATTCTCCACATCATGGTTTCTAGTTCCACAAGAAGCACATGGATAACTAGACCATTCACCAGTGGTAAAAGTCTTCATTCCTTTTCATGTAGCATGCACATCTTTCCCTGAAGATGACTTGCACATGTTACATTTCTCTAGAATGAAAGGTAATGCTAATGGTTGATGTATTACTTCTTCATATGAGGTTCTCTTTGCTTCAACTACCTTTAAGAACTCTCCATCTTGACGGGAGAGAGAATAATTTGACGAGTCTTCTTTCTCGATCATGTCCTTGGAGGCATATAGTCTCTCTTACAATGGAGACTTCTCATTCTTTGCTTGTCCAACTTTATTGATTGATGGTGCCATGATCTAAAACTTTATTTCTAGTTCATGCAAAATCCTCATGTGGAAATATTCATGACATAAAACTCGAAATTGCAACCTTTGTTTCTCTTCCTCAATAGTTTGCAACTGCATCCTTAACTCAAAATTCTCTCTCTAGATTTGTCGATTAATGTTACTTTGCAGCCTCAATTTCATGAGAACTTTACTCATCTTGTTTCCCTGATAAGAGTCTTCAAGATCTTCACCAACTAAAATCTTGGATCTCATCACAAAAACAACTTGCAAAACATTCCAAAACTAGCTTTGATATCAACCTGATCCGAAAATCCTTAGACACCACTTATTTCTTCACATATATACATGTAGTATCTAACTTGATCCAGAATAATTTATTGATCATATTGTGGTGGTTTTGCAGAATTCCGATGATGTGCTTTTTACCAAAAAACTCATAAACCCAAGATTATCTTACTCAATGATAGTGATATGACACAATAGAAAATAAAAGAACTCAAATTACATACTTTTGTTTCATCTTTAAGTTCCCTTTAATCCAATGAAAATTGTTTTCTCCATCTCAAAATACAAAAATCACATGTAAAATGATTCACATATGCCAATTTAATGGATTCTCTTAAATCCCTTTACTCAAAACAATAAAATAACTTCACCATTGAATTCCTTGCGAAATTCTAAGAATTTTGACTATAACGTCGACCAATTTCCAAACTAGCTCAATTCTTCCCTCTTCGGCATGCAAAACAATGTATTAAATGCCCATTAATGACAAATTGAGAAAATATTGTTAAAAATGACCTCAAATCACAAAACA
>SNQJ01S0257511.1:0-10510 GCA_010110895.2 Picea sitchensis
TAATAGGGTCACAAATAAATAATAACTAGTAGGTGGGACCCCGTGTGACTCTGTTTAGTTCATAACGATCATAACAACTATAACAGAATCCATTTGTTAAGAAAACAAAACACCTTGTGCCTCCCCTCAACATATTAACTTTTTCAATTTTAGCTCATGAAATTTGAAAATATTTCAAAATAATATCCATGTATCCAAAAGAAAACATGATGTCCAAAATCCATGAAGTCAATTGTCATAAACCAATAGATAACATAAAATTCAAAAGCCATATTTTCCAGTTTGTGATGCAACCCTTCCTTGGTTGTTGTTGTCACCTCTTGATTTTCCCGAATTCGCCTTGGGTTGGGTAGAGCCTTTATGATTTATCTCACTGATCACATGCGAGCAATCGTCCCTCAAATACATTCGTGAAGAAATGGATTTTTCGAAGTCATCGGAGGGTGAGGAGGGGGATGCAATAGATTTTCCTTTATCAAATGCATGGTGGGCTTCAGTCTTCAATCTCTTGCTAGCATGGGAGGATTGCACTGGCGAGTGGTTAGGGGAATCTTTCACAATGGGGTTCAAAGGTGGAGGAGCAGGAAAAGTCAAGTTGGGCCAGCCATGATGTTGGGAGACTGTTGGGTGAACAATCTCCTGCCACCCATCATTTTCAGGGACTTCGGGATGTAAAGAGACATGAGGATGCATAGGGATGTTAGGGGCTTGAGGGTCTTGGAAAGGAGGCCTTTCAGGCCTAGGTTGGACTATTTCCTTTCAAATCTAATTAAAGAATCCAACATGAAATAATTGTCCAAGCTCTTTTGAATCAACATCAAAATGTATAGAGAACCTGGGCCTTCTTGGGCCTCGGTTCCAGTTACCTCTACCTCTATTTCCTTAGCCATGACTTCCCTGACTGAAAAAACTCATCCTGGATATGCTAACGATTAGAAAATAGTCTTTTAAATAACCATGCATGACAACTCCTTAAAAATATGAAATAGATTTGGCTCAGAATGTATCAGGCTCATGAAATCCAATCCATACAAAATTTTCTAACACTAATCGATGAGTAGGGGAGTGAAACAGTGTTCTAGGATACGTGAGGGGTTTGTATTGACCAAAAACATGATATAATGAAAGGGGAGAAGAAATGGTCACTGCTCAATGACAACAACAACCAACTATAAATCAACCCAATAAACCTTACTACAATCCACTAAAGACACTGCCACATCATCCACTTAACAAAGAAATTCTCTTGGTTGTAATCGATATCAGAATAGGGAGTGGACAAAATGAATATGGGATATGTGAGGGGGCTGTAATTAGTAGAAAATGAGATAATGAGAGGGAGAAAAATGTTTACTGTTCATGATATTAATCAAGTAATCCATAACATATTTTTCAGTAAGAAAAATATACATCAACCAACAATCAGATGACTGAGTCATAACCTGTGTATTTGCCTAATTTCACTATCCATTAATATCCAACACAATGCCATTACAAAACATAAGTATTTCACACAATTTGTAAGAGGTCTCATTCACTTTATTTGCACACTTTTCATTTTATAATAGTCAACAAAAACACTCATTCCCAATCCATAATCATTAACATCCACCACTTCCATACATTTCCCCAATCCACATCTATATTTAAAAGTAGTGTTTCCAAAATAATAATGAAATCACTATTTTTGTAATAGAGCCAATCAAGATCTGTAATGATATTCGCTCCCATATATATAAGTAGTAGAAATATCAAAATAATCAAAACCTCACATGCCACGCCTGAAATGACAATTGACTATACAACCGACAATCAACATTTAGAAACATGCTATGCAGGAGTAAATGTACAAGGCAATGTAACCATGCCACTGTAAAACAAAACATCTCAATATGACTTAAAAGTCAAGCCAAATACCCTACACAATTGTCATCAACAATGGTCAATTTCAATAAATAACATTCTTAAAAAACTCTGAGGGTATCACTGAGTATAAAACAAACTATCCATACTACACAAAGAGCGCAACCAACCAAACTCCACAATGCAACATTTCCACGTGTCACAACAAACACACATTCGTGCCAATAACTCAAGATATCGTGTTGGGGTTGTGGGCATAAATAAGTGGTTGGTTCGTTTAAGTGACACTATGATTCAATCAAAGACATGCGCACCCAGGACTATTCAACCAACAACATGAGGATGTCGTGGATATGCCTTCTATAGTTTTCCATTTGATTGTCATTTGACCCTAGGGGGAAACATACTTATCATGACCAATGCTAGCCATCGACCAAATCATCATAAGTGCAATACTAGTGACTATGCATCAACCAACAATTCACCACTGTGGTAAAAAAAATCCATTGACTGAACAAGTTGTGGTAGTTGTGTATACCCACACATCTAATTGAAACAGGCAAAGGCCCTTCCATTAAAAAAAAATGAGTTCTTTGACATCAGGCGGGAGACTGTGAACTTTAGAAGTGAAATGGAAATGTAATGTTCGCGCTATTATCATAGAGGCGGTGATGAAAACCATACCAACACGACTGCTATACGACCAATGGGTGAGCCTGTATTCAAAGTAATAGACCACAATAACTGGGAACAACTTGGCAGAATTGATAGTCTCCCTATGCAACTCCATTCTAGAGGGTTAAGGGTTTGCACAGTAGCCTTCACAGGAGGAAAAAAACTAACTACAATGAAGCTTCGAGGCCAAAGGTGTATGCACAAGGAGAACTATGATTCACTTGAGAATGGGAGACAGTTCCTTGACAGGGTTGAAATAGGAAGACAGGGTTCTAGTTAAACCCCATAAACATGAAGGAAACCATCCAACCATGATTTAACAAAAACCGTCAACCAAAACGTAGTGGTAACAAATAACTATCACCCAAGAAGACTAACAACTTTGATGAACTTAAAACTATTACGACAAAACCATCCATTTTCCATTTAAAACCAAAATTTCACACAGTTGCATCACTTAGGACAAACAAAAACCCACACAACTGAGCCAAAGTTATTTCATAACCATAGTTAAGTCAAGAATGGCCAAAAGAGACATACCTATTAATCGAAATCCTTAAGATAGGAGGTTGTCGAGCGGTTTCACCCTGCCAAAAATCTGGAGTGCGAACACAATGACAAGATCAAACAATAGTCCGACTAGGGTGGTGGCCAACGGGCAGGGTAAATGTGGCATGCAGTAAATGCACATTGCCTCCACCCACATCTCATTTACTCCACAGTACATGCCAACGATCCCTCAATTAACACCATTAATCAACCCTTGCATTGAGAACATCAACAAATTTAAACTATAACATAATCAAAGTTCCAAATAACAATTCAACCATTCGCATTATTACTTCGCCAAATGCACCACCCATATTCATATTCCCAATATAACTCAAATAAATTTCATGACCACTATACAATCTAAGAGATCATGTATAGAATTATCACCGATAGCGTGATCAACATCAACCTGAACCATAGCATATTCACCATACACATAGACTCTATACAATCTCAAGCCATTACTTCCATGCGCCACCAAAATTTCCACCATATGCATATAAAACGTATTTTAACACAATTTCATAGCCATTTCCTTTTTAGCTAGGGTTTAACAATAACCAACAAATATTTTATGCATGTAGTATTGCAGAAATGGTCCCTTTGCACTCGCTGTAATACTTTGCCTTCTTCAAAACTACCCCTCATGTAATTTTACCAACATGTTTATTATGTAGGTGTAATGGGAACAATCACCATTAATGAATAATAGGTTATATAGAAATCTCAACTCACATCAATAACAACGACATCAACAAAAACCATGAAAACTTCTATAGCACCTCCTCATGACATCAAAAAACGAACAGATCTTCTCAAGGGGTTCCCACCTACTAGCATTATTTAGTTTTATAAAAATGTTCTTTAGCAACACTTTGCGGGCGAAAATACGTTGACATTTTCAATCGTCAACATCCCGCATAAGGTACATCATGCATTTATTTCAAAATCGCACTCCTCAATTCAGGAGAACTGGGTACATAAACTCTATTTCTATACAAGAGAATTCCAAAATTCTGCCTTTAACATCCATTTGATACATGCTAATGGTTGTAGCATGTAGTTCATGCACTCTTCTGCTAAGTGCATCGGCCACTTTTTCTCCTTTCCTTTGATGTGCTTGATATCAAAGTCATACATAGAGGAATTCCAACCATCTACTCTGCTAAGTAGGATAATCAAATAGATATTTCAGACCATTATGGTTTGTCCTCAGCTTAAACATATTTCCCATGAGGTAGTTCCTCCACTTCTTCAAAGCGTGCACTATAGCACCCAACTCCAAATCATGAGTGGCATAGAGCCTTTCTTTCTCTTTCAATTTTCTGGACTCGAAACATATTACAAATCCATTTTGACTGAGGCCTCCACCCAGTCCTTCTTTGTAGGTATCTGTACAAACCACAAAGTATTCATTCGGGTCTCCAATCCTTAGAATTGGAGCACTGGTTAACAACTTCTTCAATTCCTGGAAGCTTTTTTCACATTATTATGTCCATTGAAACTTTACCCCTTTTCTTTGCAATGAAGTGATTGGGTGAGAAATTCTCGAAAACCTTGCAATGAACCTTTTGTAGTATCCAAATAGACCCATGAAGGATATTACTTCTGTCACATTCTTAGGTGTTGACAATCCTCTAATGAACTCTATATTCTTAGGGTCCACTTCTATCCCTTCCTCTGAAATTATATGCCCCAAATAGTGAATTTTGTTTTGATAAAATGAGCACTTTCTCAATTTGGAATACAACTTATTCTCTCTTAGCACTTGCCTAAATATTCCCAGAAAACACCATTCATTAAGCACATGAAAACAACTGGTGCATTTGACAACCCAAATGGCACCACTGTGAACTCAATGAACATACCTTGTCCTGAAGGCGGTCTTGCTAATATCTTCCTCTTTAATCCTTACCTGATGGTATCCTGACCTTAGATCTATCTTTTAAAATATCTTTGCATCCTTCAATTGATCAAAGAGATCATCAATCTTTGGCATAGGATACTTGTTCTTTACAGTCACTTTATTCAACTGTTTGAAATCAATGCATAATATTAATGTCCCATGTTTCTTCTTCACAAACAAGATTGCGGCACCCCAAGGTGACACACTTGGGCATATATACCCCTTCTTTAGAAGTTATTTAAGTTGCATTTTCAACTCCTTCAGCTCTAGTGTATTCATCCTGTAAGGAGTCTTTGATATTGGAGCTGCTTTAGGCATCAAATTAATAGAGAAATCAATATCTCTCTTTGGAGGTAGTCCTGGTACCTCCTTGAACACATCCTCAAAATATTCCAGGACTACATGATCTTGTATATTTGGTACCTTATCTTTAGGTGTTTCTTCCATATGGGATGCAAATAATTGACAGGCTTTCCTATAACACTTCTTCAACTATATTTTTGAGATTTCCTAGACAGTAACTTCCCTGGGAATTCCTTGGAATGTTTTCCGATTTCCTTCCTCATCCAAGCAATTGAATGCCTTGTTATGGAAGTATAATATGGCATGGTGTTGGTCCAACCAATCCATACCAATTAGGCAATCATATGATCCCTATGGAAATATGCTCAAATCTGCCTTGGTACATAGTCCATTCATGCCCACTGGACATGATTTAACCAACTCAACAACTTTCCTCTTGGCTCCTATAGCCAGCTGTACCAGCCAAGATTTCTCATGATTGCTTCTTGGAAAAAGAAATCTTTCCACTACCTTAGGGTCTATATAGCTATGATTATCCCCCAAATCAATTAAAATAGTAAAGGAATGGTTATTGATCATACCTTCAACTTCAATCATGTGTGATTGAAATTCATCTTGCTTGTCCATGGCTACAGAGATTCTTAGTACTCTATTGCCTATGTCCTCCACTGTTTCTTCTTGCTGGAAATCGTGGACAGCTCTCACTCTGTCACTTCTGTGAGGGAAATATCTATACTTGTGAGCCCCTTTACAACCCCAACATTTCATAAGTGGTTGTCTTGGACTTTGTCCACCTACTTCAACCATTCTGGGCTCTCTGAACACTGGATGTCTTTGAGGACTATTCCTAAAAAAGGGTGTCTTGTTCCCCTTCTGCCTATGTTCCCTCTTAAACTTCTTCTTGTATTCCCAAGCTCTTTGGAAAGTAGGCTTTCCTTTATGTTGATCATATAAGCATTTCACTCTCCTTATGGTTTCTTCCATAGTTTTAGGATCATCATATTGGATCTTGTCACTAAGGAAAGTTGACAGTCCACTCAAATATATTTGGATTTTGATAGACTCATCTTTGATGAAAGGGACATACTTCAAAAACTCTAGGAATCTTCTTTCATATTCATCTATAGTCATGCTACCCAATTTGAGTTCAAATAACTCTTTCATCTTTTTGTCATAGTATCTCTTAGTTAAGTATTTATTTTCAAAGTGTTTCTTGAATTCCCTCTAGGTAAAATTGTTATCTTTGATATGTTTTACTTGGACAAGTTGGTCCCACCACATGGATGTTTTTCCTTTCAGTTGATACATTGCAATTCTTCCTTCTTCATGAGAGGAGTAATTATGGAGTTGAAAATATTTCCTCATGCTAGGAAGCTATGTCTCAGCATCTTCCTCCTTCTGGTGCTCTACATCAAATGTAGGAGGTTTAATCTTGTTCATTTCACCCTTTAGTTCATCCACTCCAGATATCTTATGCTTTATGGTAGGATATGGACTTGAACTATTGTGTGCCCTCCTCTTCGAGTGCCCTTGGGAGTGATGATGGTGTCTGCTGACACTCCTTGATTTTCTCTTCTCATCAGGGGACCTGTGACTTCTTGATTTACTGGAGTCACTCTCCTTATCCAATTTATTTTCTATTCTTTCCAGGCTCTGCATCAACATTATGTTGAATTCTCCCTATTGTTCCCTGGCTTTCATGAGCTTTTTGTTATCTACTCGGTGAGTCCGGACATCTTTATGCAACTTTTAAATGATTTTCATCATGTTTCCTTCCTTATCTATCCATCCTCCATGCCCATTGGAGTTTGATCCTTCAACTCCAATATGGACATCCATTCCTCTAACTTCATTTTCCAAACTGAAAGAATCATGTGCCTTCCCCGTTTCTATGCACTATGCAGAAATTTGGTTCGGTTCTGATAATCGTTAACTCTGCAAAATGTGCATTCAACTAAGTTTTGTCAGGCTATCAAACTTTAATAAATTTCTAGAATAAACTAATCTAGTTAAAAAAAAACAATATCAGATTCCATTTTTTTCAGGTCTTGTTCAGTCAAGAACCTCTCGGGCTTCAATATCTAAGCCCAGTTCTTTTTTGCAACAAATTCCGGGTACTAGCCCCTTTTCTTCAGCCCTTGGTTCACATCTGACCATGGTTGTGACCTAGTTCTTATGATTTGGGCACTTATCTAGAGCTCTGAAACTTTGGGCTCCGGGCTTCAGAGGATTTCATCTTTGCACATCCCAAAAATCCCTGATCGTGAGTCTTTAGATACTTCCACGTCACCTCGGTGAAATCATCACGTCACTTTACTTCGGCATTACAGAACTTCGGGGGTTTATTCTTCCCATTCCATTACGATCCATTTCTTTCATAGGTCAATTCTCCGGACTTCATGATATGGCAACACGTGTCCATTGGGGCCCATAGTTTTCGTGCTTGAACTAAAACATACCGAAAAATTCACATCAAAATTTATACTTTTTCAAATTGCAGGGACATGGGTTGGTGGTTTTGGAGTAACCCACCGATCGTTCCACAATTGTCCCAACACTAACATGTACCCCTTATAGGAAACTGTGGTTTGGATTGCGGGACCTCCCTTTAGAATTATCTACCATGCAACTTCGACCAACGCAATGCATCCCAACCATCGATATTGATATATCGTGATAAAAATTAATGCAGGCTCTTTCCAGCTAACTTCTTCGCCATGTTTAACTTCCTTTTTTCCACCTCCAGGAGCACCATGTGGCAGGACACACGAATCTGACACATGGTCCAATCAGGCAGGTGACATATGTCATTTTCTAACTGCATTTCTATCTTACAAAGGTTCTTAACTCACTGACACGTGACACACATCCCATGTGTCCACGTCATCCCTAGTGATGTCAACAGGCCAGGTCACTTCGGGACTTTGGGCTTCAGGGGATTTCACCTTAGCATACCCTATTTCTCCCAAACCCCGAACTCCCAAACTTTCTTACCTTTCGTTCTTGGCTTATTCCTACGGTTTTGATCCATCCTTGGTTAAATCCAACGGTAAACACTTCCCCCCGCGGATCTATTGTGTATATCCTCTTCGGGACTTTGAAACTTCGGGCTTCGACCCTTTCTTCTCTATCACACATAAACTTCATTGAATTCGCAAAGTCAAAAGTACTTAGGGGTTAATCCTCATGCACCTTTCTCTAGATTTGATGGTTGTGAAGGATCCTCCTTCTTCTGAATAGATCCCATGACCCAACTTCAAACCTTGCGGTTCCTAACCCATGGTTACTGCAGTCTCTTTTCTCTGTTATCTTTCTTGAATCGCTATACCTCCCGAGCTTCCAAACACAACCAAGGCGTTCTCTTGGC
This sequence comes from Picea sitchensis, assembly GCA_010110895.2. Taxonomy (NCBI): domain Eukaryota; kingdom Viridiplantae; phylum Streptophyta; class Pinopsida; order Pinales; family Pinaceae; genus Picea; species Picea sitchensis. The sequence goes on from SNQJ01S0257511.1 coordinate 8,667, forward strand.
ACTCTAGAATGCTCTGAAATTCAAATTTTGTCCTTCTCAACAAAAATTTTCTCTAAGATTTTGATTCCATAACCACTTATACGACCTAATTCAGGCTCAATGTCGAAAACTAGGCTCTCAACTTCAATTTTGTCAATTTCGACAACAATTTCCTTCTGAAACCTTCTTTTCAACTTCCACTTTCCTGGCCCATCCAGGCGCAGTGTTGAAACCATGGCTTTGATACCATTTTGCCACATCCCCAACCACTAATAGGTCGGGAAACACCATAGAGGAATTTCATTGTGATACCATTTTGTGGTAGCCTCGACCACCTAGGTTGGGCCATGTAACACCACCAACAAAATGCTAAGCTCTGATAATAGATTAATTTTTTATCCTAGAGTACATATATATTACATGCATTTCTAATGAAATAAAATAAAATAAAATATACTACTACCATACTAACTCATACGAAATTGACCTTAATTCATACATGCAAGAAAAACACATGATAACATTGTAAGAATCACAGACATGCACAACATAAATCATTAAATACATAATTGATACTTATCTTTGGATTTTGAAGACCATCGACTGCGTGCAGACCTTGCATGAACCTCCCATCCTTAGAACACACTACTCATCACTCTCAACGGTGGGTCACCCCCAAGTTAGGACTAAACTCTACCCGGGAAAGGGATTTCTTAGGCTCGACAAGGCTAACAAGAAGTCACATAGTTCAACAGGAAGGATTCTCTCAGGAGCCACTTACGCCTAGTTCTCATAGACTCTCATTCCCCACATGGTTGGGTATATGGTTGAGACAAGTAGTTGATGAGTTGGCACATACATGAGGTGTATAGTTGATGATGTTGGTACATATTGATGAGTCATAGTTGATGAGTAGTTGATACATGATTGGTACATACTTGGTATATGCTTTGATGCACTTGTTTATGGTACAGGTTGATTATAGGCTGTTTGGTACAGGTTGGTGCATGGTTGATGCACTTGTTTATGGTACGGTATGAGGTACAGGTTGATGCATGGTTGATGCATGGTTCAGGTTTATTGGTACAGGTTGTTTGGTGTAGGTTTATTGGTACAAGTTTACATCAATATATCTCAAAGTGATAGTGTGACAGTGGTTCCATCATTCTACTTATATGTCAGGGTGGTTGGACGGGGCAAAGACAGGTGGTTGTAGCCACCTTCCATTTGTAGTCGGAGAACATAGGGGGTTGTAGCCTCCTTCTGGTTGTAGACATATAATTGGGGAGTTGGAGCTTACCTCAGGTTGTAGCCTAAGAAACTAGGGGGTTGGAGCCTCCTTTGAGTTGCAGCTGGAAAACAAAGGAAGTTGATGCATCCAATGAATGTGATTCTTCAAGACATATAAGAAAAATTATTATGTGTTATTCTCCCACTTTGGATTTCCACATAAAACATTGGTGTACTTTGTATGTGTATGATTTTTCATTTGTTCATTTCTTATTTACTCTGCAGTTATTGGATGATAATCCTACATTGATATAACAATTGGATTATATGGTTAAAAAGGATTAGATTTCTCTATTACTGATTCACCCCACCTCTCAGAAATACAACAATTGGAATCAAAGCACGTTCCTTCAGAAATCAGTTTAACCACTGAAAGGTAGATCATGGAGAGGAACAACTTGTATAAAAATGGAATACCAAAGTTTGTTGGACATAAGTATGCATTTTGGAGCATAAGGATGAAGACATATATACAAGAACATGGATTTGAAATTTGGCAATCAATTGTAGATGGATACACAGTACAAACAGTTCCACCAAAAAATGACAAAGAAGTGAAACTTGGTCGGAATAAT
>SNQJ01S0257512.1:0-12444 GCA_010110895.2 Picea sitchensis
AAAAATATAAAATTAACCAAAGTGCCATCAATTCCCCTTTAGAATTTGTTCATTTTCCACATTTCAATTTTAGTTTTTATGTGCCCATTATTGGGAATTTCATAATGGTTCCACCGCACTTTGAGCCTCTTACCTGTGAAGCCCCATCGAAAAATCCTACTGCCCCAATCCAATCAAGAGTTGGTGGTCTATCAATCCTTTTGAGAAGAGTATCCTTTGTAATTTTTTGTTCCTGCGAATCCTGTAAAATGTAGTTACAAACTCTAATATTTTTTTTTTGTTGATATTCAAATATCATCAAGTTCCTATGCTTCCATACCTCCCAACTGCTAAAACAAGGGATTTCAATCCAATTTTTCTTTCTCTTTGACCAGTTAAGGAAACTGTTTTCAAAATGTCCTCCTTCCCAATTATTGACCAAATTTAGTTCCTTAGAGATAGTCTGCCATATATTTTTTATGAAATTACAATCCCTGAATAAATGTAAGACATATTATTCACTTTCCTTACAAAGCACACAGATGCTAGAACCTTGAAAGCCCCATTTTATCAAGTTATCCCAAGTAAGTATTATATGTTCCATCAATAACCACACAAATAGTGTTACCTTCATTGGTAGTTGTCACTTCTAGATCTTTGAGTACTGGAATTTTGGCTCTACTCCCCTATCCTCCATCACTCGAACTTCATATGCTAATTTAACATTAACTTGACCTTGTTTGGTATCCCAATACCATAATAACCTATATTTCTCATCATTTAATTCAATTACATCAGTTACCAACCCTTTAATATAGTTTATCCATTCATATTTTTTAGCTCCTTCCAGGCCTAAAGTTTCATATTTTTTCCACCTTTTAGAATTAAGACCTTCCTGTGAATTTGTCCTTGCATGAGAAAGACATGTACTTCCTTGTTATTTTAGCATTAATGCAAGATTCTTAGATACTTTATAGAAAGAGTGGGACCCAACCATAGGATCAACACCAATTCTCATATCTGTCCCATTCCTAGTCTTCTATACCAACCAATCATAGATTATGTTTAGCGAAGAGGTAAGGGATCTCGAGAAATTCAAAGTTCCATTCTAGTTTTTTCTCCCCCTCTTGAACCACTTCTCAACAATTTTACTTTTAAGATATTTTTGCATAATCACATCACGACAAAGGCCAGGCAACATAAGGCATATCCATAAGCTTTTCTCTGCCAATGCTTGTCCAAATATAATAATAATTTTGATTCCCAATCCACCAACCTTTTTAGGTTTTGTAATCTTTTTCGAGTTTGAAAGATGCATACCTTCCTTTTTGTTTTTACGAGACCACAAAAAGTTGAACATCCTTCTTTTAATATTGTTTAGTAAACTTTTAGGAATGTTTTCCAGTGACAACCAATACACTGATATGATTTCAAGTACTTATTTTACAAGTATGAATCTACCACCCAGGGTAAGCCACCTATGATTCCAACTTAGGATTCTCTTTTCAATTTTTTTCTCTAGCCAAAACTAGTCCACTCTAGTATAGCAATTTGGCTTAATGTAAAACCCAAGATACTTAAATCCTATATCTAATGGTTTAACTTCAAATGGAAATAGTTTCTTCAACAAATTAAGATCTCCATCATCTCATCCTACTTCTAAGAAACTAGATTTTTGAGGACTGAATTCCATCCCTATAGCCTTAAAAAATATATCCAATACATCCTTGTATGTTTTCCATTCAACAATGAATCCAATCGCAAACAATATTACATCATCTACAAACATTAAATGTGTAATATTTAACCCTCTAGCCATAGGAACACCCTCAAGTTTTTTATCCTGAACCCTCTCCTATATAATTTTTCTCAACCCTTCAATAACATGAAGAAAAAGTAGTGGAGATAAAGGAAAACCTTGCCTTAAACCCCTTGAAGATTTTAAAAAACATGTAGGATTACCATTGATCAGTACAACAAAGTTTGTTGATGTCACACAACCCATGATCCAATCAAATACTTATAAAATTAATCCAACATGTAGTAAAACAAGTCTAAGGAAACCCCAATCCTCCCTATCATAAGCTTTGACTAAATCCATTTTTAGAACCAGTGCTTTTAGATTCTTCACTTTTATGCTATGTAGTACTTCTTGTACCACTCCAATTGCATTAGTAATTTTCCTACCATCTAAAAACCCAAATTGTTCTTTTGATATACCATGGACATGGATGTTTTTAGTCTGGTAGCAATTATTTTTGTAATGATCTTGTAAACGAGGTTGCACAATTCTACAGGCCTAAATCCTCCAAATGGATCAAGGTTTGTTAATTTTTGGGATTAAGACAATACATGTAGCATTCAATTCTCCGGACACTTTCCCTACCCTTCTCGACTCTTCCACTACCTCCAATAATTCATTTCCCACAAGATCGAAGAAAGCCAAAAAAAACTCAACAGTCCATCCATCGGCCCATAACTTTTTGAGCATTTAAAACATTTTAAAGTTTTTAGAACTTCATCTAAGGATACTTGTTCAACTAAATTATTTCCTTCTTCCTCAAAAAACATCTTCAGATAGTTCCTTGATACTACAAGTTGATCTGAAATATCTAGGTTTCCCTGTGCTTTAAACATGTTCTCGAAATAGTCAAAAACTACCTTTTGAATATCAAAGTTGTTTGATATAGTAGTTTGATCTGCCTTAGTGATATCTCAAATGGTGTTAATTTGTTTCCTTCAGTTTGCATAAGAATGATTTTTTTTTGTATTTCTATCACCTGCTGCCAACCAGTTTACCCTAATTTTTTGTCTCCAAGTATCCTCCTCTTGTTTTAGAAGTGTCCTTTTCCTCTGCTCTTTATCCAGAATCAATAACTTATTATTTTCCTCTGCAAACCCTCTAGTAAAGTCTGAATATAATTTATCCAATTCTGATTCCAACTGTACCAATGCTTTCTTACCTTCAACCTTTTTCTTTCTTTCCCATATGGTTACCATGATTTTAAGTATTTTTAGCTTCTTTACCAATGATTCCATAGGTGTCAAGACCTCTGTCCCTAGAAAATCCACCCAACTGTTTCTAACAAAACTAACAAAGTCTTGATCCTCCAACGAAACTACATTAAATTTAAATGGATAGTAAACATTATCACTCCCAAATTCCAACTGTAACATGATTGACATGTGATCCGAGATATTGTCATTGCAAGTCCAGGATCGATATCTGATTCGTGAAGAGATAAGATTCTCAAATATCAAAAACTGATCCAACCTTTTTGCAATGTAATCTTGACATTTCCTTCCATTCCTCCTTGTCACAAGAATTTTTACTGGCTCAACATCCACTAAACCTCCAGTTTGTACCAAATGACTAAAATAATGTTGTAAAGGATCCACCCTCACAGCATCACCCCAAACATCCCTACTAGAGATGGTAAAATTAAGGTCTCCCCCCATTATTAATTTTTCCTCATTAAAAATCCCAATCCTTTTTAGGTATTCTCAAGAAAACCACTATGTCAACATACATCCCATAATAGTTGATCATCATCACCTTTATATTAGTGTATTTAACAACACCCTCCATCAAAATCCACGCAGGCATCAAGAACGCATCAAAGTAAACCTTGTAGGGATTCCAAGATGATAGTAGACCCCCCGAGAGACCAATATAATCAACTCTACATAAATTCCAATTAGGAAGAATTTTGGCAAAGACTTCTCTTTCTTTTGCTGCACCTACCATGGTTTCTTGAATGAATAGAACATATCGTTTATTTTTCTCTCAAAACCTAGTAAGGGTTAATGACTTTAAGGATCCCCCCACTCCCCTCACATTCAAGGATGCACTATCATCTTTTCAACCTATCCAGGTATTTCTGATCTCTAAGCACCCTAGGACAAGTTACAACCTCTAGACTAGGCATAGTTGTTAGTTCCTTCTCTCTTCCCATTTTCTTTGCACTCCTAGTTTTAATGGGAGAGAAATATGTTTCCATTACTACTAAAACCACCCCTTTAATCAAGGCATCCCCAAACCCCCGACCACAAGACACTTGATCCTTTCACCCCTCTGCCTTCCCAATCTTTTTTCCAGGGTTAGACAGTAACTCCCCACCAACAAAGATTGGTAACTGCGATCGAGTTATAACCTCCTTGTATAAAGGTAAAAAATTTAATAGGGACTCCTCCACTTTCGACAAACCAATCAGATTCAGTCTATTTAGCGTAATCAGATTCAGTCTATTTAGCGTTTGTAATCCCTGAGATGTCCTCAGAACCAGACTATAATTCGCTTCTTTTTTTACCACATACGAATTGCATACTCCCTTCCCTTCAAATCCCAACCTGTTATTACCACTAATTGTTCCCTCAACCATAGCAAGTTTAAATCCCTCAACCGGTTTTAGATTCTTATCGCGTACCACCATCAGAAAATCCACACATAAACCTTCCCTACCAGTCTCCCCTTGTGAACCCCCATCTCCCGAGTGCACAATAGTGAATAGTTTCTTTTCACCCGAAAAGTCTGTCTTATCTTTACTAGCGGGCTCGTTTATTAAGAAAATTGGTCTCCTCCCTTATCCTATCTCTGCCACAAAATCTATAGGCAAGTTTTCCTCACCCAATCCTGCAACAACCACTGGGTAATTATTCCTCACGTCCTCAACAATACACCCCACACCTTCCAAACACTCCATCATATCATTCACAATAGGACATATCTCCCTCCTATGTAATACCTTTACTTCCATCCCACCCTTCGAAGGTATCTCACCAACCTAAGGATCTAACTCTAATCCTGACTCCTCATGAATAATTAAGTTTTTCATTGAATTCATTTGATTAGGAAAGTAGGAGGGTGACTTTCCATAGTTTTCATCACTATCCACAGCTTGTGTATCATTAGAGCCGTTCCAAGCTTTCGTCTCATAAGAATTTTCCCTCATTGTCAGCCTCAAATTCCTAGCCGCAAATGAATTCTTATATACCCCTCCATCTACACATTGATGGTGCATCGGAAAGAAACACCAACATATTCAGTCTTTGTTGGAGCTTTAGGCCCTAGCAAATAATATCTATCTCCTCGGGCAGACCTTTGAAAGTGTCAATTTCAACCAACAACTTTCCCATTCGTCGATCAAGGGCCCCCACCTGTTTTAAATCCACATGTAAAAATTTACCAATAGCATTCCTGATGAGTTTGAAAGATTCTAAACTCCACAATGCAAGAGGGTATCCTGGTAAGAGCGCCCACAGATGTCGTAGTTCGACGATCTCTTTTTTGGGTTGAACACCAAGTGCCAACATTTCATCATTAGACGTCCATCGTTTACCACCCAAATCTGTTAGAGTACCCACTCCACATCTTCTGAAGTCTTAAAATGAAGCAGAACCAACCCTTCAGCAAAATGTAAGTCTCTATCACATATCCTAGAAGCGATCCCCAATTAGCTTAAATCCAGGCATGTATATCCTTTCCCCCTAGGGCCCAATAACTAGATTTACCCACCAAACCATGCATGGTAAAAATACTCACAACATCCATCGCAATATCTCTACCTAGAGTCATCATCGGCTTCCATTTTTGCGGATTCCACACCCTAGAACCTGTGATAGGCTTAATTTTCTCTCCGCTGCATAACCCACCACAATGACCCACACCTGGATTCTCCCCTACAACTGACATCTCTGCACCTTCGATTCCCCCTTCTCGCTATGAAGTACTCCCACCACCCCCCTTATATTGTTGTGTTAAAACAGTGTTTCCACTATCATCATGACCACAATCAATCAACACCCTGCTAGGAGTAACAAAATGTCGAAACTTCCTTGAATCTAACCTATAATGTGCGCGATTTCTATACCATCTACAATCTTTTCCACTATCTGCAGAACCATAATCAATATGTACCCCTCCAAGAGTAACGTTGTGTCAAAACTTCCTTGAATCTAACCTATACTACGTGAGAATTCTATAGTAGCCAGAGTCACCTGCTATTTGAATCACCTCTGCACTTGATGGTACCGCACCTTCACTTATCCCCATCATGTGTAGACGATTCCCTCCACCCCCTCTATCTCGTTGCACATCTCGGTCTCTCAACACCCCTCCAAACGAACCAGGGATTCTAATATTATCCTAATCTATCTTGTGCATCGGCCTAACCCCCTTTGCGAAATGCAAAAGATGGAAACATACAATCTCCTTCTCGACCTTGAATTTCACCCTAAAAATCGCTTCGCTATAAAAAAATTCATTTATTGCATTAATAGTACTGCTCCTAGCTAGATTGTCCTAAGGATGGCCAAGTGTCTCAAATTATGTATTGTTGGACCACTCAACAACCACTACCCCTAAATTCGCATCTGACTACCTTAAATTTTGTTTGTACCTTGTTAAGTCTTCCCTGTACTCCACATCAGATTTGTAGAATCCTTTATGGATCCATCAATGCTCCTCCGAAGAGTCCAACAATTGGTCACCTACGTTAGTCTCCATCTCATCCAGTATTTTAACAACATGCACCTATACCTACCGTATCCCCTATTCTCCACTCTCCACCAACCCAAATATCCTTAACTCTCATGGACTCATATACCCAGGATCTCGATCGAGGCCTCCGTAGGGGGCCGAGAAACCCTACCCCATCACAAACCTTAAAAGTAACCTAATTGAACGAGTGGCTTTAATTGATAAGTTAAGACTTGAACGTTATAGATGGTTTGATTTCATCCTTTTCTAAATAGGTTTAAGCAATATCTAAATACAATATTTGGTTAATAATGGTTTTTGAGTGGTAAGTTAGTTTTTAAAATTAAAACCAATTTATATACTTCAAAGATAATATTTTCAACAACAACAACATTCGATTTTTAATGTACAAGGAAGTGAATATTAAAGATAATATCTTCAACCATTGTTAACGATAGTGAAACATTGTCAACCAACATGGTCAACCTTAATCACTTTTGGTCAACCTTAGTCACATTTGGTCAACCATAGTTAATCATGGTCAAACCATATCTACAACCTCTCCTATGGTTAATATTAATGAACCATTATGAGTCATAGTCAACCATACTTAACTAAATTCAACCATGTTCAGCCATAGTCAACATGATCATCCATGGTTGTCCATTATTAACCATAGTAGAACATGTACAACCATAATTAGCCATAGTCAACCCTTCATGAATTTATAGTCAAATCTTCATGAAATCTATAATGAAACATAACCATGAGGAATGTAGCAATTCAACTATAGTTAACTACACTAAACCATAGTGAGACATGGTCAATCATTGCCAACTATAATCAAACATAGCCAACCATGGCTAACAATGGTCGAACATAATCAACCATGGTCAAACAATCATTAACCATAGTCAAGCATCATGCACCATAGTAAAAAATTATCAAACATAAACAACCATGGTTAAATAAGGTCTACCATAGTCAATCATGGTTAAACATGGTCTAACATAGCCAACCATCATTAACCATGGTTAAAACATGGTCAACTATATTAAACCATGGTTAAACAAGTTTATCCATAATCAATCATTGCTAATCATGGTGAAACATGGATAACAACGTCCAACCATAGTCAACCATGGCCAACCATAATCAACCAAGGTCAACAATAGTTAACCAAACTCAACCATAGTCAAACATAGTAAACCACACCCAACTATAATAAAACATGACAATTATAGTCAACCATAGTTGACTAAATTCAAATATGGTCAAACTTAGTAAATGAAAGTTGATAATCAAAAAAATTCAATCGGGTTAAGGATGGATTTCAAACATGCTTAATCATAGTCAACTATAACTAACCATATTCAAACCTGCTTAGTGAGTGATGATAAACTAAATTCAATTATAATAAAAAATTCACTACCAAAGTCAACCATTATCAACCATAGTGAAACATGGTTGACCATAGTAAACTAGAATCATCTTTATTCAACCATAGTCAACTATGCTAAAATGTGGTTGATCATAGTCACCAATAGTCAAGGGTGGTCAACCATGGTTAACAATAATCAAACATAATCAACTAGGTCAAACAATCATTTAGCATAGTCGAACATGGTGAACCATAGTCAACCATTGACAAACATGTTCAACCATTCTCAAACATATTCAATCATATTCAACAATTGTTAAACATGGTCAACATAGAAAACATGTTCAACCATGCCATGACCAAGCTTGGTCATCTATAGTAAACCATGGTCAAGCATGATCAACCATAATCAACCACGGTTAATTATGGTCATCCATGTTAACAAACATCCAAACATAGTAAACCATGGTGAACCATAGTTAATCATAATGAAACATGATTAACCATGTTCAACCATATCTAACCATACTCAAACATGGTCAACCATAGGAAAACATCATCAAACATAGGCAACTATATTCAATAGTGGATAACTAAAGTCAACCATAATCAACCTAATTCAACTATAGTCAAACATAGTGTACAAAAGTCATCACGTCAACCATGGTTAAACAACATCAAACATAATTAAACATTGTCAACCATGATTAAGCATAATAATATAAAAATTTTCATTTTAATAATATTATTTATCATAAGTAATATTAATATAACCTATGCACGAAAATAATTATGTCAAAATTATTTTATTAAATTAAAAATGTTATTTTGTGTATTATTAATTATGGCGATAGGCATCCCCCCTATTGGAATTGATGTTTTAATTAACCTTTTAATTACAAATTCCAATCTTATGGCCAACAATTAAATATGTTGGCGTAACCTTCATTGTTGTCCCAAATCAATGAATGAGATTTAATTTCATAACTTCTTTGCATTTATGAATGCGTACATTTTCCTTGTTCACTTTTTCACATTTACTTAATATGATTAAGGAATTACTTCCCTAGCCATTGATTGTGATGCAGGAGCATCGCCAGCACATCAAACGAGCCAGCGCGGAAGCAGAGACCAGCTGGATAAGCCAACACAACTTTTTGAAAATGCTTTGGGATTGTTGTGCAAATCTTAAATGAGTCATTTAAGAGATGGCGCACTTGTATATTGTAATGGACCTTGAGCAGATAGCTCTCGTCCTTTAGGTAGATAGTCGACATTTAATTTAGTTAATGCAGTTAGATAGGAATTTAATTCTAGATTTGATAGCTTTAGAGTCCAAGAGGGAAAATGGATATAGACACCCTCATTTTGTTCATTGTATTATTATCAATTCAGGAGTAGAATATCATGCATAGAACTATATGAAGAACACCCATGTAAAGGCATTTGAATTAATAGAAGAAAGCTTTGATTCAATTTCATGGGTTTGTGTCTGATTTCTCTGTGTATTGATGTTATGCTCATGAATGTTTGCTCCCTGTTATACACTTGCTTTTATATCTTGTGTATGTGATTTCATGGTTAAATTGAAGTCTGAAGGGAAGAAGGAATTAGTTTCAATTGTTTCTCTAATTTGAGCCAGAGAATTCCTGGAAGGAGTGCAGTTGAATTGTCCGCAAGGAGTGCTTGATAGAAGGGTTCAATTAGAGATAAATTTTGTGCTCATTTCCTCGAAGAGGCAGTTAGGCACAGTGTCGTGAAAGGAGTGCGCAGGCCAAGCTAAGTCTCAGAGTTGTGATTCTGAGCAGAGTGTTGGGAAACTGCTACTGCAGAAGTGCACAGAGTCGAGAGAGCTTCAACACTCACTCGAGGTTGAAGAGTTTCCGCAAGGAGTGCGTGCAAGAGAGTTTCAGAGAAGACCCAAGCTGTGAAGGTTGAATATTGTGGAAAAGATGAGGAGGAATAGGACTTTAAATTCACGAAAGGGTAAGTGCAGGGGAACTGTCGTGGAAATTCTGAGAGAAGCGTCATAGGTTGGCGAGCGGGCGGATGAGTCTCTTGGGGAGACACTTCTTCGTTGCTCAGAATCATCAAGGGGGGATTACGGTGTGAGCATCCAAAAGTTTGAAGCTCAGTAAGGTAGAGCTGTCGATCCTGAGTCACAGGGACCATTGGATCTACACCTGACATCGTGTATCGGGGATTCGCGAGTTGAAGCTCCATGAGATTGCAATGAAGATTGTGATATCGTGATCCACGATATCTTGATAAGTCCAGAATCGTCCATCGTGTGGGACACGCGTCAGGGGATCCCAAGGAGTCGGGGATTAGAGAATTGGGGTTTTCAAAGGTAAGAAACTCTTGCACATTGGAGTCGCGAAACGCGATATCCCGACAGGAGAGTCATGTGGGCCACAGTGAGAGATAGTGGAGGACAGGTGGCATAATATCAGAGATCGGGAAAAGATAAGTCCTGAATCCTTTGGGATTAGGATTCGCGATCCCGCGAATTTTGATATCTCGATAGAAGTGACGAGAACTCGAAGAGACAGCTCATGCGTGTGTCGGAGTTTCGGCATATCGTGAGTCGGGAGTCAGCAAGGTGAAGTAGTTAACATCGCGACTGGTGAAATCGCAATAGAGAAGAAATCCCGATAAGGTGAGAGAAAGGCAGCGTTGACTAGTCATCGGGTCTCGGGGATTTGAGAGCCTAGAGATAGACAGTGAACTTGCGAAGCTGCGAGTTCTGATTTCCCGATCGCAAAGGGAGATCTTTTGAAGAGTTGTTGTGGGTAAGGAAAAATTCCCAGTAGGGAATTAGAGGAACCTTTGAGTTCTTCGGGCCGTGAGTGGAAGAAGATCCTGTTGAAGCAGATGTGCCAGTGAGGGCGCGACTGCACCACAGTGGTATTAGAGCAGGAATATCTCTTTGCTTTCTGTAGCAGAGAAGGAGAATTCGCCATGCCGCCCAGGAGGGAAGGACAGTCACCCGATCCAGAGGATAGAGAGGTGCGGAGAAGAGGCAGGCCGGTAGGAAATCTAGAAATGGAGAGATAGATGAGAGATCTCCGAGTAAGACTCGAGGAGATGGAGACATCACAAAGACGCACAGTTAGTGCGGGGGATTTCAGCGATTCAGAAGATGAAGTTGAAACTGAACGTGAAGGGGAAGTTGCAGCCAAAGATGCAGCGAATGAACGTCTAATTAAATCTATCGCCAGAATGGGTGCGAAGGAAAAGATGGGCATTCCAGTCTATGAGGGAAATTTGGATGCAAAGGAGCTTCTAGATTGGATTAGATCTCTTGACACCTACTTCGATTATGAAGATATCGAAGAGGATAAGAAGGTCAGACATGTTGTTACGCGCTTGAAGGGACATGCAGCATTATGGTGGGACGAGCTACAATCTAATAGATGCTGCAAGGGCAAGCAGAAGATAAAAAGTTGGGATCAAATGATCACGAAGATGAAGGCGAAGTTCATCCCAAGAGACTATCAAATTACTCTGTTCAGGAGGATGCAGAACCTGAGACAGAAGCTGATGACAGTTTAAGAATACACTGAAGAATTCTATCGACTTAACATCAGAGCAGGTCATCGAGAGAGCGATGATGAGAAGGTTGCTAGGTATCTGAATGGTCTAAGATACGACATTCAGGATGAATTAAGCATGGTTACCATCAGGACGGTAGAGGACGCTTATCAGATGGCTCTGAAAGCCGAAGAGAAGTTGAGACGTAAGCAAGGTCAGAGGGGTCGAGGCAGAAGTCAGCCCAGAGGCAAAGCAGTTGCCCAGGATAAATTCCAGAAGCCCAAGGAGGAATGGAAGAAACCTTAGGGTAAAGTTGAGAGAGGTGGGACCTCACAACGACAACCATACGTTGAACAGAAAGGATAGCATACAGAGCAGAGCGAAGGATATGATGATGGAAACACTTTTCCTCATACCAGAGGTAGGGGAAGAGGTCGAGGTGGAGTAATCACATGCTTCACATGTGGGAAAAATGGGCACAAGTCATTTGAGTGTCCAGAGAAAAATAAGGACATTGGAGAAGCTCACATCACCGAAGCGCAGAAGCGGGATGTTGAGGCCGAAGACATAGAAGGCGGAAGGTCACTGATGATGCGTAAAGTTCTCTTAACACCCGTAAAGGAGGTGGAGGACTCAGCTCAAAGGACCAGACTGTTCAGAACAACTTGCAAGACCAAGGATAGAGTATGCAAGGTTATTGTGGACAGCGGTAGCACAGATAATCTTGTTTCAACCGAGATGGTAGAGAAGCTGGAGCTAGAGACGACTGATCATCCAAGTCCATACAAAGTTTCATGGCTACAGAAGGGACACCAGGTAACTGTTACTAAACAATGCTTGGTTGAATTTAAAATAGGAGGGTATAATGATAAAGTACTCTGTGATGTCATTCCTATGGATGTATGTCATCTATTCCTGGGAAGACCATGGCAGTATGACTGAAATGTGATTCATGATAGGAGAATGAACACATATACCCTGGAGAAGAATGGGAGAACCCATAGGTTGCTTCCGATAAAGGATAAGGAGGTGAAGCCGGAAGTATGTAACAAAATACTTCTCATGAGTGGGA
>SNQJ01S0257513.1:0-12444 GCA_010110895.2 Picea sitchensis
TAACTCCACATACTTGGTTTTGATTGTCTGATAATGTCAATATTTGTGTTGATAGGTCCTAGAATTGTTTCAAGCTAATGTATAATGTTTTTAGAGTAGTTCCAATTCCTCTCATACTTCATTGGCATGGGATCTGAAATTGAGGATGCTCATCTAGTCCACTTTGTGATGTCTCACTTTATCCTCAATATCTTTGATCCTTTCTTTATATTCGAGTTTCCTTCAATGAAAATATGTTTTCCCTTTTTAGTTCTCCTAGATGCCATGTCTAGGTCCTGTACTTCACCCATGTCAACGACATTAGGTATTAGCATTGATAGTTTCACAAAGGAACACAAATTCCTATATCGAGATATATTTCAAGTATTCAAAGGTCATATTATCTACTATTGTAGCCATTTTCAGGAAGGATATATTTACTAGAAACAAAAATCATTGAGAGGTTCCTCCAAAAGAAATAACTTCTATTGTTGGGAGTTTGTAAAGAAAAAAATGAACATGAGTTAAGAAAAAGATTCACTTATGTGTGTTCATGCAAGTTCCACCAGAATGGCCAAAATGCCAAGTGGATGAACCATAGATTTTGTCTTGACTTCATTTTCCAAGAAAGCATCAATTTCAATTATAGACCTAGGACATATATGTGTATACATTTTTATCTTTCCACATTGGCTATGTCAATTATAATAACTATTGCATCCTTGAAAGATTTTATGAATTTTTGTTGGTATCCATTTTCAAATAAAATTCTTCTCTGTGAGCATCAGCTCCTAGCCCTCGGTTAGGGGTTTCAAATTTCCAAATTCTAAGATCTTGGGTTGGCTAAAAGGTTATCTATCCCTTTCTTAAGAAATGAGGAGGAATATTATTTACTAGTAAAAGGGGGTTTCACTAGTAAGGGCGTAATATTAGTAGCAGGATAAATTGGTTTTGACCAGAAATTCCATGGTTGGTCCATACAATGAACATATATTGGATTAGTTTAATCTAGTTTCAAACCTATTAGACCTAGTCATGATTTTTCCCATGGGTTTCAAACATGGTTAAAGGTAGAGGTTAAACCTCAAAAACCATCAATTACATATTGAACTCGATAGAGAAAATATAGCAACTAGTGGAAGAGTTCCCCCCTCCAATAATTTATACTATACAAGAAAAAAATAGATCAAATCTAAGTCCATTTGGGTTCATTATATGGATTATGCTGGTTTTATTTTAAAAATTCATTAAAATATGATTCAAATCCAAAAAGAGAAAAGAAGGACCCTTAAAACTCTTGGGATAAGTGCATACTTGGTAGATGATGGTTGGTGGTTACTAGTTCTCTTAATGTGAATCCATACATGGATGTGGATGCATTGAGTGTGTGTCTGTGTGTGTGTGTTGGATCTATGGTATGATATGGGTTCTACCTTAGTTCTCCAACAAAACCCTTTTCACCATCGGCCCTTCTAGTAAAATAGAAGGCTACATCGCGCAAAGAGTGAAAAACACAATCTCACCCGAGATGGTTTATTGGTGACTGCAATACAAAGGTGTATATAGTCATGGAAGGGATTCAGGTTGTGATGTTTACTTGTATTTCTACTTAACCATGCATTTTATCATATCATTCATCATATCTACTATTTCATTCATTCATCATATTCATTATGCATACATATTCCAGTGCACATTCTAATTAAAACTATTCATTCATCTAACCATTTAACCAAAACACATTGAAACGTAGGGTTTTACCATGGTTCACCCCCCCCCCCTTGGGGGGATATGTCCAAAAAGAGACACACTGCGACATAGGTTTTTACCATGGTTCATCACCCTGGGGTTAGATCCAAAAATATATTATTTTATTTCTTTTTCTTCATCAAAATGGTGTTGCGGGCATTACATCATAGAATATATGAATAGTGGTGAGGTGGACCAGCGTTGTACCAAGCTCCACAGCTTGCGAACTCACCCTGAATTACATCAACTCTATCTGAGCTCTACATCTCTCATCAAAAAGATAAATATATGATAACACTAAAATATGCCTCAATCTACCTTATCCCTCTTCTATTTATACTACAAAATGGGTTAAAACCCTTACAATATGACTCAAAAATCCTAAACCTAACATAGCTAGGTTTATCCACATATGCATCAGATTTCCACAAATCAGATTCCCTTTGTTGAGATGGTCTTCCTTCTTTTCTTGTCCATGTTTTTCTATTTCATCCATGTTGCCTTTCTTACTGCACTTACTCCCAAAAATCCCTTCTCCAATAGACCCCCAACACTAAGTTACTTGTGGCTCATCCTGAGCCACTCAAACTTGGTTCACTTGTTTCAACGCTAACTCTAGTGCATGAAACTTATGTGCCAAATATGTCACTTTCTCGTTTGTCTGTGCACTCTTTTCTGCCAGTATCTCCACATCCTATGTTTTCATGTGCTCTTTCTACACTTCCCTACTTTCTAGAGGTGTTTGTTCCATGCTGGATTTCTCTGTTTCTAGCATTTTTATCATTTGTACTACTTGTTTTTGTAGGGGCTCCTACTGATCATGTCGTGCTTGTTTCTCTTCTTGTGCAACCTTTACCTTTTCCTACAGGTTTTTCATATCCTTTGTGGACCTTAGTCTAAGGGATATGGCCATTCGTTGCTTCAAATATTGAACTACAATGTTCATCTTCTCTTCTCTCTTTGCCAACTACTGGATCATGTCATCTTCTTCCAGGTTGGTCCAAATGTGTGCAGTCATGTCATACAATTTTGAAACTTTATTTTCTTCATGCGCTATGCTATCTACGTGCATAGTAGCCTCTTGCTTCTGGGGGAGTGCTTAGAGTAAGTTTTTCTATTAATTCTTCTATCACGTGCTTATATCTCTCCATTTTCTGTGTAATATTTTGTATCTTTTCTTTTGATGTGACTTACAGTTCCTGCGTGCAGTCTTGTATGCTTCTATATATTTCTATGAGTTTCTTCTCTAGTTTATCCACACATTGTTTCTCTTCCTCCTTCTCCATTGTTATTTGTTCACAAGTTACTTGCAATATCTCCTTAAATTCCCTTTCGATATCTAGGTTGGTGGCATCCGCTCTAGCTCTAGACTAGACTTCCTGCATAAAACTCGCATGTAACCCATATAACACCTTTGTAGGTATGTATGTTAGCACCAACTCGAGATGTTCTATGTCTTTCACCTATTTTTTCATTATGTTCTTTCCTACTTCCCACATTTCCTTCATGAATTTAAACCTTCCACTGTCATTTACTATTTTTTGTACTGACTCTTCATGTTCTTTATGAACAGGTGCTTCTTGTGATTTTTCTTTCTGCTTCATTGTAGGATGAGTCACTTTACTTCTTTGCAGCCGCTGAAGAATGTCATGTACTTCTACTAAATTCTCCATAATTTCCTCTCTTTGTACTTCTACTATAAGTATTGCATTCTCCCCTCTATCTTGGACTTTGTCTAGAATGAATTTTGCATCATCTTCTGTAATAGTAAGAACCGAGGGATTCTTTTGGTCCATCATTTTCTTTCTTATTTCCCCCTCCTTTTCTCCAGTCCTTGTATTGGCTGGGGTTGAGGTATGCGCCTCGATTTTCTTCTTTTCTGTTTGGTCCTCCTGTACATCCTTATTTTGAAATCTATGTCGTTTTACCTTCTATCCATCTACTTTCACTGATGCCCTTGACATGGTGTCTTTCTTCCTTGTCTTATTTATTGTTGTGCTACTTCCTAAGGTTCAACTGTGCTCTGCAACCTTCCTTGTATTGTCTGTTGGGATGCATGTCTTATTTGATGGACCTGCTTCTAATTTCTCCTTAGTTTTTTTTCCTTTCTTCTATGTTAGTGGAACTTTCCACTACATAGGCGAGTCCTTCACTATCAATTCTACTTCCTCCCATGTTGTGCAGTACATATTTTCTAGCCACTTATTCTTTGGATCTCTTCTGGCCTAAATCGACATGTGGTGTCTTGAATCCTTAAAGTTGGCAATTCCTTCATTTTCATTGACTACTTCAATTTGGATTCTCCACATGTTAACTATACTTTGTTTCATATCTTTTAGGAACATTGCAAATGCTTCACAGTTCACATGTTGGTTCTTAGTGTCTTTTTCCTTCCATAAGGTTGTATACTGTGCTGCAAATAATTTCCCTCTTCTATCCAGAAAGGTTGTGAATTTGGGTTCCTGCCAGCCTACCACTTATACCAATATCAACAACCAAGATTAATGGAATTATGTCTCATTATCTTGTGCATCCTTTCAATCTATCAACAATTGGTTCAATAGATATGTAACCTAGATGAATATTATACCCTTTGCAGATTGCACAGTTTTTGCTATGACTCCTTCAAAGGCCTCTTCCTTTCTACACTTCCTTGAGAGTTTACAGGCCATAAGATCTATGGAAATAATCGTTGCAGGGTCGTTGATGTCCTTTATCACTATACCATTGTTTCCCTTGTTTGTCCCAAACTATTATTTAACCTCTTCTGCAATCTCCTTGTCCCTTACTTTGTTCTCCAAGCGATCCTTTGGTTTTAGGTCATTGGTTGAAACCCTATGATTTTTTCTATGAGGTCTACATTTATATGGATCGGCCTATCCATCCATAGGATAACTCCATGTACCCTCACCAACAACTTTTTCGCATAGTGGCCCACATTCTTACCACACCCAAAATACAGTATTTACAACAAGTTCATAATACCTAAATTGTATAATCCTGTGATACACTGTGCAAACTCCAAAATTGGTTTTCCTAAGGGTCCTGCCTCCTCCCTCCTTTTAAATAGATTTATTGTGCAAGGTTAGGAAAATGTTTCATGTATGTTACATCATGATCTGTATACTTTAATTTTTCCACTTTTCCTAGCATGTCTTCAAATGCAACTACAACATCTAGGATATGAGGCAACATGATCTCCGTTGAGGTTTGTTTTCTTGGAGCTCCTAGTATTTTCCTTTTTGGACCGTGGCTAGGTTTTGTTCTGCAAGTTATTCCTTGAATTCTTCTTCTTATTATTCACCCTCTATTTATTTTTGGCCTATAATGTATTCGATCAATACTTCTTCTTCATGGATCCCCTCAATTAGTTCTTTTGTCTCCTCTACTCCTACAGATGTTTTTGAACTAGGGTTTTCCCCACCGTTAGGGTTTTCTGATTGTCCTGCACTCTGATCCACTTCCATTTCTTATGTGGATTATTTTCCTTATTCTACCCATGTTGGACTAAGGGATTCAGTCTTTGACATTTTAGCATCCTCCACCTCCACGATATTTGTTGGTTCTACTATTCTTTCCTTTTTCTTCCCTGTTCGTTGGGTCACCCTTGCGAATTGTGTGGGACCGCCAACTTTGGGAGGTGCCATATTATTGTTTTTGGGGAAACTCTACTGTATATATTGTATTGGTTCTTCACAATATCACACTTTCTCACATTCTTCTTTCTCTGTTTCTCAGTTTCTAAAAAATCATAAGTATTTTTCATTTTCCTGACTTTTCCCTTTTTATAGACTCTATCATTAATTCTTTGATGTATCCTTTCTTTTCAAACCATTCTTTGTCCCATCGTGCGGTGTTTAATTTTCATATGCATAGTCTTATGAATTTTTTCCCACCAAGTTTCTATCTATTGTGCGTTGTAATTTTCAACTATCTTTCTATCACTTATTCTTCTAAATACATCGTTTTGGTTTTTTCTTCATTTTTCTACTTTTCTCTTCCTTTTTCTTCTTTTAATTGCTACTATTTACAATATGTGTAAGTCTACTTGTTGTGTTGAAACTACTAAGAGTTAGTAGGTCTACTATCCCTATACAGTTTTAGTCGACTACCATTCAACCATCCTTGAACTCCGTTACCTGCTAAGTCTTGCAGTTGTAAAAATCCTCCATCTACAACAAATGTTATCTAATATGGCATTAGCCAATGCATTCTAAGATTCCCTAGGTGCTACAAATACTTACTTTCATAGAGGAGAACCATATTGCCTTCTTTAAACATCTTCTTATTGAAATTTCTATCATTCCATGCTTTATCTTTTTCTTTATGTACCTCTTGATGGAAACCTTCTATGATTATGTCCTCATCTAATTCCATTAGTTAAGCCAATCTTTCTTGCATTGCACCCCTTTCTGTCATATCTGTAATTGCTGCAATGCACAGACTTGGTATCAAATAATCTAAGGGAACTACTGCTTCTTGTCCATACACAAATATAAAGGGTGTCTTCCCTATTATCTTCTTGAGGGTATTTCTCTAAGCCCAAAGTACTGTTGGTACCTTCAAATCCCAATCATCTTTGTTCACATGACAAACATTTTTCAAGGCATTCTACAAAATCTTGTTGAAGGATTCTACTGTTCCATTTTCTTGAGGGTGACAAGGAGTTCACTTCTAGTTATGTATCTTAAATTCTTCAAGAATTTCCTCAATTATATTGTTAATAAAGTGGCTCCCCTGATCGCTCATCAATATTGTTGGACATCCAAACCTTGACACAACATTTTCAAATAAAAATCATGATGCAATTTATGCACTCCAATCCTTTACTAGTGTTGCCTCAACCCATCTGCTCAAGTATTTTATTAAGGTAATAATATATTTGGATCTCGATCTTCTGTTTGGTGGATTAATTGGACCTACAAAATCTATTTCCCATTTATCAAACACTTGTAACCTTACTTGAGGTCTCACTAGAATTTCATCCATCCTGGACGGTTTCCTAACTCTTTGACAAACATCACACGTTTGACAATATTCCTTTGAATCCTTGTGGAGTGTTATCCACCATAACCTTGCGTGCACTACCTTCTGCGTGGAATATTTTCCTAAATAGTTCTCTCCAAAAATCCCTTCATGCACCTCTTCTAAAATGATAGGCATTTCATGCTCCATCAAACATATCCTTAAGATGCTACATGCTCAAAGTTTGTATAAATGACCTACAATCAACTGATAATCTGGAGCTCTGACCGCCAAAATTTTCTTCTGCACAATATTAAATTCTCTTGGTGCAAATCCTATACTCAAAAACTCAATAATGTCAGCAAAATACACATCATCTATATATACTAAAAACAATTGTTCATATGTAAATTTTTCTTCAAAATTATTGGGTTCTTCTCCATTAGTTATCCTAGATAAGTTATCTGGTCCTCCATTCAATCTTCCAGGATTCACCAAACCTTCAAAGTCAAATTCTTGGAATAAAAGTAGCCATTTGCATATCCTTCACCCCAACATTATCTTATTAACTAAATATACCAGAGCATAATGATATGTGAACATCTTTAAATGTTTCCCTAACAAGTAATGTTTGTATTTCTACAAAGCATACACCATAACTAATCCTTCCCTTTCTGTAGTGTTATATTTATTTCCTGAATTTGATAAATTTCTTCCTGCAAATGAAAATAGGGTGATCTATATCACCTTCTCTTGGTTGCATTAATATTTCTCCTAATTCTATTGTAGATGCATCCACATGCACGTGTAATTATTTTTCCCAATATGGAAATACTAAAATCAATGCAGTAACCATGTTCTCCTTCAAAATATCCAAACTCTATTGGCATTCATCATTCCATTGATACTTAGTGTCCTTCTTCAACAACTTCTCCATTGGCACAGTAATCCATGCATATCCCCTTATGAAATTACTGTAATATCATGTATGGCCCAATGTGCTCTTCAACTAGTGCACTGACTTCAGTGGTGGTAAGTTAACTTTGATAACAATTTTAGCAGGATCAACCAACAGACCCTATTTACACACCACATGTCCTAAAAAAATACCAAAATGTATGTTGAAAATAAAATTATTAATGTTCAATGATATATGACATTGTCTGCATCTATTCAACATCATCCTTAATAATTCCGCATGATCCTTCAACAAGATGAACATTGTCCAACCATCCAATTAAGCCTCCAAAAAAGTATGAATAAAGTCCTTACAAAATACTACTACCCTTGAAAAAATGGTTGGTGAATTCTTCAATCCAAATGGCATAACTATATATTGAAATGATTCCCACTCTATATCAAATATATTTGTGTTTCTATCTTCAGGTGCAATCCTTGTCTAATGATATCCTGATAAGCCATTTGTGAATGAATAAGCTTCTTCACCCCCTACATTCTCCAAAACTTCATCTGTGAATGGGGTAGGAAAATGATCATGTAGGAAAACATCATTCAATTTTCTCAAATCTACACAAATCCTAATCCCTCCTTGATTATTTTCATGCACCACCATAGGACTACTCCATTATGACTCTTCTACAGGTTCTATGACACCAGCTTCTAACATCTTGTCAATTTATTCCTTCACCTTCTCTTTGTATATTGGATTTAATCCATAAGGTCTCTGTGTGATAGGCCTCGCTTCTAGATTCAAATAGATATTTATCTCTCCTAGATCTCCTACTAATACCTTCATATCTGAAAATGTCATTTGGAATAAGTCATTATATTCACGCAGTAACTCTGTGATCCTTTCTATTATCTGATTATCACAATAATATCCAGTACTGACCATCTTTGGGTTTTCTGCAGTTCCAATGTTGAACTTCTTGGTCTTTAATGGTACAACATAATATTTTGAATATGTATTGGGACCTTCTACTTCACTTTCACCTTCCACTTATGGGATCTATATTTTGCAAAAATTATCTTCTGCTGGATCTTCTTCTTCTGCGATGTGATAACAATGTAGCAATTTCTTAATTGTGTGTCTAGCCTGCTTCTAATATGCTGGGATTATTTCAAATTCTAGTTCTTCAAAATCCTATCTATTACTATTTTTAGTGATGTATCTATTTCTAGACTTTCATGCTCAAAGGAAAAATGTAACTACAAATTTGTGTTGTATCTCTTCCTAGTTAACTGTTTCTCTACGTTTTTCTTGTTTTGTGTACCAATTCTTCGGAATGCCTTATAGTGTGTGAATAAAATGGTGTGTCCATTCTTATGGTGGTACTAATCTCCATTGAACCATGCACTTATCTACATGTTCTTGAGTTTTTCCAAATCCCTCATATTTCTCCTCATATCTATGCTCCTTCTCTGCCCCGAATTTGATGTGCAGTAACCTTTTGCACTAAAACCAATTGTTGATATTTTCATTGTGTGTACCCTACCATCTTGTAGGTGTAGATTTTAAAGAAATATCTAATTTTGGTAATCTCTGATTTTCCATAACATCTACCTCAAACTTCATTAAAAATTATTCTAAATCATTCAGTCCATAAAAAGAAGGTTCTCTTACCTATGTACCAACCAATCTCAGCGTGCACATCATTCTGGCACTTCTCGTGGTAGATAAGTCATGTCATATTTGTTGTCGGTTTTCCAGTCCTATGTCAAAGTCTAAATCACGAAAACTAATACTCCTCCAACTGAGCATGCCATCTACATTTGGGTTGATATAATCCTCTTCAGGCGCGATAGTTCTATATAGTTGATTTATGTCTTCCCTAAGATATTGTCTGTCACAGGTTCCACATACCTTCCTCCTTGTGAGGGATCCAATGGTGCAATAAATCTATACTCCTATGATTCAAAGATCATATTTCTTGTCTTCAAATTGATAATATCCTGGTTATCAAAATCTCAATCTAGGCCCAACAAAGCTAGATATGGAAAAGTATTGTCCACTATGTCGATGACTTCAAAGTCTGCCATGGTGCATAGACCAAATAAATCTACTGGAATCCCCTTCAACTTACCAATTGTCACCACTCTTTTATAATTTTCCAACTTCAACTGAATAGGTGAATACCCTACTTGAGGTTCTCCCATAGCTTCCCAAGTCTTCTTTGGTGGTACATTGACTTCAGACCCTAAATCTAATATGATATGCCCCATATTGAAATCTCCTATGTTGGCATTCAATCTAAATTCCCTGTTGGTTTTTATCTTCTTACGGTCCTAATTGACTCTTTTTACCCATTCTTCCCTAGGATTACATTTTTCTAACAAATTTTGCAATACTTGTAATGAATTTTTATCATTCAACAATTTGACACAATCTCCCAAAAGTTTCTTAAGTTACTTAATTGTTATAAAGATTGGTCTTGATTGGTTTGATCGAATAATGAAGGAATGTCATACACTGGTATCTCATATTTTGGTTGTATCCCTGAAGTATATGCAATATTTTCTTTCAAAATATCCTTCACATACTCTTTAAATATCTCTTTATCTTTGTGCACATCAAACTTCTATTCAAGCGTTGTATTCTTCCTAACCCACTAGTACTAGTCCTGCTCCTTCTTGGCTGCATATTCTCCTGTTTTAGCTCCATTTCTAGTAACTATGTTAATCTTCTTCTTGTCCTCTTCTCTATATTCCACCCCAATCCATTGCACATTCTAGTTACTCAGGTTCCTCTTGTCCTATATCTTTATAAAAAGTGTTGGATGGTATTTTGTTTCATGTTCTGAAGCCTCCTCAGTTTCCTTGATTATCTCCATGCGGTGTATTATACTACGGTCCTTGGTTATACTATGGATATGTGTTATTGTACTGTGATGGAATTGTGCACTTTTGTTCATGATTATACTGTTGTTTCCCCTGAAATGGTTGTGCATTATATTGTGGTTGTGCTACAAAATTCTACGCATTATTTTACTGTGGTTGTTATGCATTGTTATATTGTAGTTGTTGTGCATTAATATTGTATTTGTTGCAAAAATTATCTTGTTACATGTTCATCCTGTACCCTACATGTATCTGCAATCCTTTTTTTCATCATCTCCAAGGTTCTATAGTCCTTTTCTTCATGTCTAACTGACTTACAAAAGTTACAAAATGTGTTCTTCGGTATTGTCTTATATTTTTTCATCAGGGGGAAATGATAGGGATCATGCCCATGTGTTTTTGAAATATCACACCATGGTCCTCCTGAAGCTAAAGGGTTTGGCATACCCACTCGAATATATTGTGTAAATAATGGACACTCATTTTTGTGATGGCCTTATGTCATACACATTTTACACCAAACATCTTCTCTTTTATCCTTTCCTTTATTATGATCCAACTGAAATGTTAAGTTCTTCAGATATTCTTTTAGTTCTTCCAAAATTGGGCTTGTATGCTTGTACTAGTTTTTCTCTAGATGTAATACTACATGCAGAGCCTCACCCTAACTTTGGAATTTATGTTGTCTCAAAGGATACTTCAAGTGTGGCAATACATAATTAACAAACAATTTTTTATGTTGTGTATCATAATATTCTTTAACTTACCTTTTAGCCTCTTGAACTTCTAGTCCACCTCCCAGACTAATTCTCCTGGTTTCTACTTAATCTCTATCATTTACTTCATAAACTGGTCTTTTGAGCTTGGTTTATGAAATTCACTGATTAATTCCCTCTTCACATCTTCTACAGTTGTAGGTGTTCCCATTGGATTATTTGTTGAGAGACCCATGTACCAATATAATGTGCAGCTTCTGAATGTGATTTCCAATTGTGCAACCTTTGTATACTCATCTATAATATTCTTTGTTGGCCATATCTTCTCACAGATGAAAAAATAATTTTTTGGATCATCTGATTTGTCCCCTCAGAACTCTGGTAACCTAATAGTTATATATTTTACTTCCATTAAGAAATTTTTTGAACTACCACCTCTACGCGATGTAGATACATGACTGCTACTTGTTGAACTTACACTTCTGCTACTAGACCCATGTCCCAAAAAAATTCTTCTACCACTAATCACTTGTTGGTTAACTTCTTTTTCTTCTTCATTTTTCTTAGTCACACATGGGGTTGTGGGTTCCACACTAATTCGGATTTGGAGTGAAGAGCCTTCTTTTGTGTTGAACCCAAGACCTTTGTTTTTCCTTTCATATGTGGTGCACAATATATCCTCAATATTCCCCATGGCATGGATATCCTCTACCTCTTCCTCATCGTTTTCCAAGCCCTATAGCTTGGCTACTACCCTCTTCTTGGTATTCTTCCTATACTGGTAGGGTCATCCATTATGTGTCACACCTATTATCCTTAATATTTTCATGGTTTGTTCGTCATCCATCATGATGGGGTCCATTTCCTCCTTCTTCTGGTTACTCTCTATATCATTCTCCATTGCTTGGATCTTACTTAGTGCTTCCCCCAAGTCCCCCATGCGTGCATAGATATATACTTTTTTGATTCCATGGTCATCGCGCCTTTATCATGTAATGAGATATTGATTTACATGTAAAGAGACCTAATATACCTTATTTTGGGTCCCTTCAAGAAATCATTCTTTCAACAGTATATGAATTCATTGTATCTACTGCAAATTCAGTAATAAACCCCATAGTAATATTGTCTAACTAGAAAACCATTGCATGCGTGAACTTGTTATTAACCCTTTCCAATCACGCAATATTTTCAGCATTCCACTCTACTTTCTTGATCCGATTAGTCGGATGGGTAT
>SNQJ01S0257515.1:2185-12446 GCA_010110895.2 Picea sitchensis
ATTTTGGTCGTCATGATGATGTATTGATGATGGTGTACTCAGGATCTTCATAAGAACTTTCTCCTGAGAAAAGTTACTTTCATCTCTTCCTAGAAAACTCACTTATGAAGAAGGTTCACAGGCTGCTAATACATTTGCCTGCGAGAATGACCTATTTTCGCAGGCTGCCTTAAGCCAGGGTGAGAACATCTCGCACTGTGTTGAACTGCTAGGGTGCAAACTCTTCCTAAAGCAAGGAACATGATTACAATGAGGATCTGAAGGAATTTTTACAATAAACAGAAATGTCAAAAACCTTATACATCCAAAAACCTAACCCTAGGAGATGAAACGCCAAAAGTCATATGGGCCCCGTTTGGGTAAGTTAATACATCAACTTCATGGGGTCGTAACTTTTGCATACGATCTCCATTTTAGGCGCACGATATCCCATTGGAAA
This sequence comes from Picea sitchensis, assembly GCA_010110895.2. NCBI lineage: Eukaryota > Viridiplantae > Streptophyta > Pinopsida > Pinales > Pinaceae > Picea > Picea sitchensis. The sequence continues at coordinate 2,625 of SNQJ01S0257515.1, forward strand.
GGTATCGTCACGGAGATTAATTTTTGGCGATGAATAAGAGCCTTTAGCTATCATTGAGAAGCTCGATCCTGAAAAACCTTCATTTATGCCCTCAAAATGGCCCCAGAAGTTAAAAATTGCTAAAAATAGTAAATTGTCAAAATTGCGAGAAAACTGTTTTAAGTGAGTTGGAAAAGGTGGGTGGCCACTGATATCCACCTGGCTCAAAGGCAAATCTAGCCATCCATTCAATGTTGGGGTTGTAAAGGAGAACACAAATATAGAGATTGTCCTCACAAAAATGACAAAGTGAGAGTTGTCCACAATGTACAACAAGCAGAAACAATGGAGGACATGGGCAGAAGTGTTCCAAGGATCTATGCATCCCTAGGTAACAAACAAGCTGAGTTTAAATCACACACAATTGAAGTTTAAGGTATGATCAATAACCATTCCTTTACTATTTTAATAGACTCAGGAGCTAGTCATGGTTACATAGATCCTAAAGTTGTGGAACGATTTATTTTACCAAGAAGCAAACATGAAAAATCTTGGTTGGTACAACTAGCTACATGAGCCAAGAGAAAAGTGGTTGAGCTGGTTAAATCATATTCAGTGGACATGAATGGGCTATGTACTAAGGAATATTTGAACATCTTTCCATTAGGTTCATATGACTTTCTATTTGGTATGGATTGGTTGGACCAACACCATGTTGTCCTAGACTGTCATAACAAGGCATTTACTTTCCTATATGAGGAAGAGAATCCAAGAACTGTCCAAGGAATTCTTAGGGCAGTTACTGTCCGAGAGATCTCAACAATGCAGTTGAAGAAGTGTTACAAGAAGGGATACCAAATATTTGGAGCCCATATGGAAGAAGCACCTAAGGATAAGGTGTCGAATCTCGAGGATCATGCAGTCTACAAAGAGTTTGGGGATGTGTTTAAGGAGATACTAGGACTACCCCCAAAGAGAGATATTGATTTCTCTATAAATTTGATGCCTGGCGCAACTCCAATATCAAAGACTCCCTACATAATGAGTACACTAGAACTAAAGGAGCTGCAAATGCAGCTTGAAGAACTTTTGAAGAAGGGATATATACACCCAAATGTGTCACCTTGGGGTGCCCCAGTTATATTCATGAAAAAGAAATATGGGGCATTGATATTGTGCATCGACTTTACACTATTGAACAAAGTGACTGTAAAGAACAAGTATCATTTGCCAAGGATTGATGATCTCTTTGATCAGTTAAAGGATGCAAGGATATTCTCAAAGATTGATCTCATATCTAGATATCATAAAGTAAGGATCAGAGATGAAGACATCAACAAAACCACCTTCAGAACAAGGTACGTCAGAATTCACAGTGGTGCCATTCGGATTATCAAACGTGCCAGTTGTTTTTATGTGCTTAATGAATGGTGTTTTCCAAGAATATTTAGACACGTTTTTCATTGTCTTTCTAGATGACATCCTTGTGTATTCCAAGACAAAAGAAGATCATGAGAATCACTTGAGGATGGTGTTATAGGTGCTAAGAGAGCACCAATTGTATGTCAAATTGAGCAAGTGTTCATTTTATCAAAATCAAATTCATTATTTGGGGCATATAATATCTGAAGAAGAGATAGCAGTAGACCCCGAAAATATTGAAGCCATTAAAATGTGGACAACACCTAAGAATGTGACATAAGTTAGATCCTTCATGGGTCTAGCTATATGCTACAAAAGATTCCTTGCAGGGTTTTCAAATATTGCTCACCCAATCACTTCCTTGCAAAGGAAGGGGATGGAGTTTCAATGGACAACATAATGTGAAAAGAGCTTCCAACAATTGAAGCAGTTGTTAACCAGTTCTCCAATTCTGAGGATTGCTGATCCAAATGAAGATTTTGTGGTTTGCACAGATGCGTGCAAAGAAGGACTTGGTGGAGTCCTTAGTTAGAATGGATTTGTGATATGTTTCGAGTCCAGAAAATTGAAAGAGCATGAAAGGATCTATGCCACTCATGACTTGGAGTTGGCAACCATAGTGAAATATTTGAATAAGTGGAGGCATTACCTCATGGGAAAGATGTTTGAGCTAAGGATAGACCATAACGATATGAAATATTTATTTGATCAACCAACTTTGAATGCTAGTCAGAGTAAATGGTTGGAATTCTTCTGTGAGTGTGACTTTGATATTATGAAAATCAAAGGAAAGGAGAACAAAGTGGTTGATGCACTCAACAAGAGAGTGCATGAACTACATGATACAACCATTAGCATGTATCAGACAGATCTTAAGGGCAAAATTTCAGAGGTTGCAAAAGTTGATTTGCAGTACATGGAATTGGTAACAAAATTGCAACAAGGTAAAATGTAGCAGAAAGTTGAAGATGATGAATTGGAAATTGATGGAATTCTCTTGTACATGAACCGAGTTTATGTACCCAATTCTCCTTAATTGAGGAGTGAAATTTTAAAATAAATGCACAATGTACCTTATGCGGGACACCCAAGTTATCAAAAAACAATTTCACAAGTCAAGAGCCAATATTATTGGGCATGCATGAAGGGAGAGATTGTTGAATACATAGCTAAATGCTTGGAGTGTCAAAGGGTCAAGGTTGAGCATAGACACCCAGTTGGGTTGTTGCAACCATTACCCATTCCTGAGTGGAAGTGGGAAGTGGTGACAATGGATTTCGTCACGAAATTGCGTAGAACAAGTAAGCATCATGATGCTATCATGGTGGTGGTGGACAAGCTTACCAAGGTTGCCCATTTTATTTCATTGAAGAATACTCACAAAACAACCAATGTTGTTGATATCTATATGAGGGAAGTGGCTCGATTATGTGGTATTCCCAAGAAAATTGTGTCTGATGGAGACCCAAAATTCACTTCAAAATTTTGGAAGGGATTATTCAAGGGGTTCAAAACCAATATGAACTTTAGTACAACCTATGGGTATCAAGCATTTTCCTACAACAATGGGTATCAAGCATCACTGAAGATGAGCCCGTTTGAGGCACTTTATGGAAGAAAGTGAAACACCCCAGTAAGCTGGGAAAACCCAGTTGATAGAGCAGTGGTTGGGCTAGAGTTGCTCAAAGAAATGGAAGAGAAAATGTTGAAGATTAAACATAATTTGAAGGTTGCCCAAGATAGGCAGAAAAACTATGCTGACAAGAAAAAAACTCACAGGGAATTTAAAGTAGGTGACCATGTCTTCTTGAAGGTGAAAGCCAACAAAAGTTCCTTGAAGTTGGGAAACTGTTCCAAGTTGGCAGCCAGATATTGTGCGTCGTTTGAAATCCTAGAGATGATTGGTCTAGTAGCTTATATGCTTGCATTTCCNGTCTAGTAGCTTATATGCTTGCATTTCCTGCATCTATGTCTATACATAATGTATTTCATTTGTCATTGCTTAAGAAATATATACCTGATGATAATCATGCTATTGATTGGAATATGATTCAGATAGAGCAAGACAATGTTTTTCAAGTGCATCTGGTACGCATTCTGGACCGAAAAATCAAACAACTCTAGAATCAATCCATAGGGCTTGTAAAGGTCCAATGGACATGGTATGGTCTTGAGGATGCAACATGGGATCATGAAGATTCTATGAGGGCAGAATACCTGCATCTTTTTGAAGATTTTGAAAATATTGCTAATGTTATGTAATTGAGTTGCACTGAGGACAGTACAAAAACAAGGGGAGGGGATTGTAATACCCCAAGGTCGAGCCCCTATGAAATGTAATGATGTTTATATGCTGGTGAGACAAGTAATAATAAGCTGGTAGGATTATGTTTTTATTATGCCAGAGAGACTAGATGCTAAGGCCAGTGGGCCTGATTTTGTATATGTAATTATGTAGATTATTAATAAAATACATCGTTGCGTGTAGACCGACCACGAAGAGAGAGTTATTTGGGACTAAAATCCACTAGGTAGGGAAAGGGATGGGGCTAAGAGGCTAGGAAAGAGGGGCTAAGCTTGAGGGATTAACCCAAGGGAATATTATAATATATTTCTTGAGAAATACTAAAGTTGGGAAATAAACCTAGTTATCCTAAATTACCTTGGGGAGAGGAATGAGCTCTTGGAGAGCCAAGTGTAACCCAAGACACGTGCATATTTATGTGGGAATTTCCACTATTGTGGGGGTTTTCTCTCACCATTCTAGCTCTCTCACGATTCTTGAGGATGACCATTCTCACCATTCTCACTCTGAGCATTATGACCATTGCTTGCCATTTTTTCTCCACGATGTCATCCTCTGGATTCTTTCCATCCCTTGTGCAGTTCACGCACGCACTGAACGTGCATGCAACTAGAGCCATTTCTGCCATCCTTGAACCTCTGCCATTTTGAACCTCTGTAATTTATTGAGTCCTCCCTTGCCTTACCAATTTTGTTGTTGTGGTTGAAGAGGCAGATTGATAGGCCTGTGGTTGAAGAAGCAAGTTTTCAGGCTTGTGGTTGAAGAAGCAAGGTTTCAGGCCTGTGAGCAACTTTCTCCAGGTGAGAGAGTTTGTTGGGGAACTGATTTCTCTTGGAGGGAGTCCAATAACAACTATAGAGCTCTGAGAATTCCTGATCCATCCTATTGCTAAAGCCCTGGAAGGGAAGTGGAGGAGTCTGTGGAATGTGGAACAATGAAGGTGAATATTCCTAGGGTGGGACAGGCATGTGGGGAATGTGAGTCTATGAACAGTAGGCATAAGTAGGTTCCTTGGATAGAATCCTTCATATTGCATTGTGCAACTTCCCATAGCCTCAACCTAGCCTAGGATTCCTTTTCCCTGAGTGGTGTTTAGTCCCACCTTTGGGGTGACCCACTGCTGATAGCTTGGAGAAACATGGTCTAAGGCTGGGAGTTTTGTGGAAGGTCTGAGGGCAATCGGTGGTATTCTCATAAAAATATAAGTATCAAATCTATGTTAATTGTATTATGTGTATATTGTGCATTTGTTATAATGTTATCTTAATTCCCTATGTTTATTTTATGTATGTGTTATTGTCACTTTTGCATGAATATATGTATACCAGAGTATGATATTTTCATGTAGCATGACCGACTTGGGTGGCTGGGTGTGTTACAACCATTTTCAGATCAGTCTAGTTTTGAGTTAGTGGCGTTTTCCCCAGAAAGGGTGGTCGGGGAATGTTACAGCCTCTCATGATCTCCTCATAGCTCAATACCACACAACCCACTAATGTTCTCCTACAAATATCCTGCATTTCCTCCAGCGCTCTTCCTTTTGACCTTCCAAACCTAGTGAATGTACCCCTTCGTTGCTCTCATCCCATCGAGCATCACATTCGTTTATCAGGGTCTCAGGTAACTAGGAATATCTCTACTAGGAAATCAATGGAAATCACTACCAGGAAAACCACCAACAAAAACAAAAAAAAAACACGTGTTGTTCAGGCATGAAAACCTAGTTCTTCAATTTTTAACTCCAAAACACTCCACATGCGCTCTAACATGATTCTAAATTCACCCCACCTTATTGCTCTAGCTATGGTGCTCTTTTATCCTTTATCTTTTCTTTATTTTCATGCCCAAAATTGAATGTGAAAATATTCCTAATCACCGCATACAAATTTCCTCTATTTTCCTAAGACAATTGACTACTTACTCTTCCCAATGATAATTTATTCAGTGTCATGCTTCCAATAAATATGGGATGTGACTCTCACAMCCACCCTCTTACATGAGTTTAATYATTRGGATCTCATACACTCAAACAAAACAAAAACACAAGTTTTCCCCAAATGATAAAACATCCAGAAAATTGGGTTTGGATTAATACCCATAATTAATTCCCCCCTTAGACCCCTTTTAGGCACTCTCTTCTCTTGTGGAAAACTCATCCCCCATCTCTGTCCATATTCCTAGAATCTGGTATCACTTTATATTTATTAAAATCAGAAAACACATTTCACATATTACATTGTTTGGCCATAACCACATTCATATCTACATTATCCATTAATTAAACTAGGGATTATAGAAGGGATGTTACAGGTGTATGGTGTGATCCAAATGGATAGGATGCACCATGTAGAATTTTTTGAAAAAAATGAGAAAATACTCAAATCAAAGTGAATCTGGAGGAGGAGCGAAGATGGCTTGCGGAAGCCCTAACCATAGGTACTCGGAGATTAAATGCAGAGTCCCCTTGGGATTAGCGAGTTTTTTCTTGCGGTAAGTATTTTTTACTTTGGGTTTTTTGGGGTTTCTTTCTGGTGGGTGCGATTTTCTTGAAGGATATGATCGAAGAACATTTAGTGGATTTTTCCTAGGACTAGATTGAGGACCAACTTATCTGGTCACTTCCAGCTCGCCTTCTCACCAAACCATCACCAACTTCGTTGTCTACAGGAGAAGATATGGGGACTGTAGAAGATGTTTTTTATTTTCCTAACCCTCTCGTTGTACCTAGAACCATTCCTAACATCGGGGGTCTCTCTTCGATTCCAAATCTGACGTTTCCTAGTTTGGAATTTTGGTAAGAGTTTAAGGCCCCCCTTATGAAATCTTTTCGTTTTCCTCCTTTGGGAATATTCTCAGAGTTCTTGGCCCAAGATCAATGGGCATTTAGCAGGAATTCAGATGAAAATATTCTCCCTAAGGATCCCTTTGAGGGTTTTCTTCCTTTAAACCATATTTTCTCAAAGATTTCACGACCTCCTAGATTTTAATACAACCTCTCGAGCTGGACAAAACTTTTGTGTCTCTTTTGGAATCGTCCCTCATCAGGAGTGGTGATAGCTACAACGTAGACTGTTTCAGGGTTGGTCATTGGTAAGTCTTCCTCTTGGAGCCCTAGAAATTTCTTGGTCTCTCCCTAAAGAACATAGTCCTTTCATCTTGGTGAGGGGGAAAGTAACCAGGGTTTCTCACCTTCTGGTGAGAATCAATTAGAATTGGTTCCTCCATGGGAATATGGAGACCTTGAGGCAAGGGAAAGGGATCCCATAGAAATGAAGAAAACACTCAAGCATAAATAAGGCAGGTAAGGACCTAAATCTGGCATTAGGGGACGATGTAATTTTGTTGTAGGAAATGGAAATGGCAGATACAACAATGGTTGGATGTACAAATGGGTGTCACTTTGGCCTAAAAACCCTTTCAGATTGGGTAGAAATCTCTTGGTAAAACACTCTAAACCAGTTACCCACGGTAAAGACAGTATCAAAAGGATGGTTTATTCTCAACTTCCAAAAGGTTGATGAGGTAGAGATGATTCTAAAAGCCCCATGGTATTTGGACTCTACGTTGGTTTTTCTCAAAAGGTGGACACCTTTCATCGACGCTAGTAAGGAAAGAGTCAATGAATTTCCTATTTGGGTATGTTTACCTGGTCTTCATCTTGAACTCTAGACTTTGAGTGGGTTCAAAAGTATTTGGAATGCTATGGGAAATTTTATGGATGTCGATATGTATTTTATCTCAACAAGAAAGATGTTGATAGAACATATATTGGTCTCTCTGAATCTCAAAAGAGGGTTGGTGGAGGAAATGAAACTCACTTGGGAGGAACAACATTCATGTAGAATATAGATTATGAAGGAATTCCTTTTAGATGTCATAGATGTCACAAACATGGGCATAATGCTAGTGATCGCTCACTCCCACTGCGTAGAAAAAGATTCTCCCAAAGCACTCTCTCAAAGAAAAAAGGGGGGCTTCCCNTGGTACCATTTTCAGTTGCATCCTCTTATCCGAATTGTCAGGACGATATTCAAAATTCAACAAGGGGACACAGATCCTTCTTAGACATTGTCGCATGCTTCATCCAAGGTATCCAAGAACAAGCCTCGACTTCAGCTTTGTCAATCCAGTGGGGTATCATCTCACATATGGGTATGCCACCCCGTTCCCTCCCTTCCTTAAGTCATTTATTTCATTCTCTATCTTTTTTGGGAAAACATGGTGTAGATCTCTTGAGGATTTTTTCCTACCCCTTGGAAAGAATAGGCACCCTTTCATTTAAACCCCCTAGTCTCCCCCCTGAATTCTTGTTCCCTAGTCCCTAGCCTGTGCCCCTTTCCCCTTCGCACCTTAGTCCTAATGTCACACACCCACTATGACAACCTAGATTTTTTGTCTTTTGTTCGAGGGACAGAATCCCCGAATTTCTATGGTGCCCAGCGCAGACCATCCCTTCCCTTATCCTCCTCCATGTGATTGTTGGCTATGACCATAGGCCTTACCAAAAAGGCGCTTCCAGCTCTCGCGTTTCAGGATTTCTGTGTGCGAGCTCTCCCCGGCTTCCTGTCCCTTGAAATGTCGAAACCCAAAATGGGGTTAACGAGCTTCTTGGCTCCCCTTTTTCCTACTTCATGCGATCACCTCAATGAACACATGCTAACACCAAATGGCGCTACCGGAACTCGACTTTCGAGATCCCTGTTGGAAGGAAATTTTGTTCCTTCAATCCCCGAAACCCTAAATATCGGTATCATCTGGATCTACGATCCAGGTCATCAACTTGATCAACGACCCAGATTAAATCTCGACATTCTACCTTTCGGGATTTTGGCGGGGTCTTCACTCCTATTTCCCCAATCTCCAGAACCCTGACAACTGTAGATCTTTGCCACACATCCTCTACAAATGGATGGTCTAGATTCTTTCGGGACCCGAAATGGCGATTCCCAAGTTTAGACCCTTGATTAACTGCTAGCGCCTACCTTCTACCACATGACTTTGTCCTGTGACCTAGCGCTCATCCACAGAGCGCGTCGGGGTTTTGTATACCATGATTTCACGATTTGCGAAGACAAGGGGTCTTGCCCTTTGGTTTCCCGGGTGCCGAGATGCCGAAACCTATTCACGCTAAACCGATTCGGGGTTTCGTATATCAGGATTTTGCGACTGGCGAAAATGAGGGGTATTTCCCTTTGGTTTCCCATGTGCCAAAACACCGAAACTTATTCATGCTAAACCGATTCGAGGTTTCATATACTAGGATTTCACGACTGGAAAAAATGAGGCGTCTTTCCCTTTGGTTTCCTAGGTGTCGAAACGCCGAAACTTATTCACGCTAAACTGATTCGGGGTTTCGTATACCGGGATTTCGCGACTGGCTAAAACGAGGGGTCTTTCCCTTTGGTTTCCTGGGTACCGAAATGCCAAAACCTATTCATGCTAAACCGATTCGGGGTTTCATATACCAGGATTTCGTGACTGGTGAAAACGAGGGGTCCTACCCTTTGGTTTCCCTGGTGCCAAAACACCGAAACCTATTCACGCTAAACTGATTCAGGGTATTTCCAAAAGGATTCCGACCATTCGTCTACCAAATGATGGGGTATTCTCTTTTGATAACTGGACTCGTTGTCCCTTTTGAGCTTGAATCACGAGATTCAACCTCTCGAAGCTTCGAACTCCCACGACTTCGAAACCTGAGAGAAATACTCTTTCTTGTACAAGGTTTCTAGACTCAGATCACATGATCCTTCAAAGGGTTCTTGGGTAACTATCCCTAGGCTTGGTGACCTGGCTGAAAAGCCTTCCTAATTCACCGAGCTATGAACTCAGTAACAAGGGTAAGGTAAACTCGTGGGTTTACTATAACAGTAGTCTTTTCAAGGAACTCACTCCGGCTTTGAAATGTGGGGAAACTCCTCCAAAAAAGGTGTTTTTCGGGAATTAAACCAGGATAGAGCATGAGTCAAGTAGATAGGACAATTCTCAAGAGAACGGACTCGTATTCTGAACTGATTCATTCTATACATAGATTGATTATGGTCATATATAAGTATAAGCATGCATCCATTATTCCCAATCAAAACACAAGGCAATCACTTCTATACAGAGACCAT
>SNQJ01S0257517.1:1733-12444 GCA_010110895.2 Picea sitchensis
TCAGTACAATACAATCATCTCACACTGTCATACACAAATTAGCAAATACATGCACCAATTTTTCGTGTCCAGACAACTTGCCTCCTCTGCACAAACTATGCAATCTGAATTCTCTCGAACATTCGAACTGCCTCATTTGCACATGCTCATAAGCATATCCACTGCATGTGTGACCAAATCACAACTGATAGCCAACTGTCCCTTTCATCTGTTATCTCAACTGGATCTCCATTTAAGCTGACATGCATGTAGTTAACCGTGGCGAATCTTCAGTTGCATGTGAGTTCACTGATTAACTGAACTCTCACTAATGCATGTTTAGTTACAACTAGTACAACTGATATTAACTCACTTAACTACACTTATAATTCTGTTACAATTCCAAATCACTCAGTTATGAATGAGATAATATATTAATATTTATTGTCTAATTTAATTAAGGGAAAAGTAAATTAGACACATGTTTCTTGTTGACTTTTCAACAAGAATGACATTTTTTTAATAGATTTTCCATGCGATGGGAATTCATGATCTTCGGAGAACCAATGGTGATGCCTTTGAACTTATATTGTTGGCCCTCCTCGTCGAATTGCATGGTTAATTCCTTAAAATCCATGAGAATGGGACCCAAAGTCCTTAGCCATTATGCACCCAACACAATGTCACAACCTCCCATGTCGATAGCAAACATATGGGATTTCATGTGGTACTCACCAATTTGGAGATGCACATTTTCACAACGCCCTCCACATTTCATGGACCCACCATTGGCAATCATGATTTGAAAATTTCTGACGACACATATATAGCAATTAGTTTCTTGGGCAATGCGGCGATGAATAAAATTATGGGTGCTTCCACTATCAACGAGAATGATGACCTTCCTATGCTTAATATAACCAATTGGCTTGAGGGTTTGGGGACTAGAGAAGCCAATGATAACATTTAGGGAAATGACCAGTTCTACTTCGGGAGGGTCTGAGGGAGGGGTCATATCAGTGGGTTCAGGTGACACAGATAGAAGGGGAGCCTCAACATTGTCTTCCAAAACATCCTCTGAGATGGCCATAAAAAGATTGTGTTCCTTACACGTGTGCCCAGGAAATATTTGTCATCACAATTATAACAAAGGCCTTTGAGTTTGCGTTCATCCATTTTGGCCCTGGTCAATTTCTGGATCTTTAGTGGAGTAGAAGGAGTGGGAGTGATTGGTTTAGTGCGAGGAATAAATGAGGGTTTTCGGTTTTGAGAAGAGACAACCTGTTGTGCTTCCTTAGCTCTTTTAGTAGCATCCACCCAAATCTGAGGCCGATCCATGAGGACATGAGCACGAATCTCATCCTTGAGGCCTCTGATGAAAAAATTTCATAAAAAAACATATCTATACGAAAATCCAATTACTCAAAAGTGGCTATAAAGTCTTCCACTCTGCCAGATTGTTTCAACTTTGTCAAATGACCTAAATGGTTGGTGTCAGTGTCAAAGCGTTCATAAAGCTTTTCCACAAAGTGTGTCCAAGCCACATACCCTTGGCGAACATTTTTTCTCCATTGCCAACGTTCTTGATCTAGATGGAGAACACCATACTAGAGTTTGGCCAACTCATCTGTAATGTCATACAAAGAGAAATAATATTCCATTTAAGTTACCTAGCCAGTGGGATCTGAGGCATCAAATTTGGTCACATCCACACGCGGANAAAGTGATGGGGCTGAAAATTCTGGGAATGAGAGTAAGTTTCACCTTCAGTTTGCAAAGGTGGGTCAGATGAGAGAAGATTTGCAAGGATATGCAACTTCGGGTGGGACCACACAGAAAATGGGTTATGGGTGAAGTGTATCACAACGATTAGGGCGACCAGTTGAATCCAATGGGGTAAATCCGAAATAAGGGTGTTGGAAGGGGGTCGGGTCCACGAGAATTTTTTTTTGCTGAAAAATAATAATGATGATTACGATAAGGGAAAAGAGAGAAATCCAATGGGATAGGTCTCAAATAATGGTTGCCAACATGATCCAGACTTACTCTGATCTGAAGAATACTGCAGTGATGAAATTCTCAAATGCTTAACAGGAAGAAATGTGTAGAAATTTCGCAACCCGAATGCAGGAGGCACAGTTGCGCGGCAATAGATCTTGTATGTTATGTTTTTTGTTTCTGTCCCAAGGGTTATGGTATTCAAGGGTTCTACAGACAAGGGTTTGCCCTATGATATAGCTCTCTGATTGATCCAGGTGGATATTGGTGGCCACCCGCCTATTCCACTTGGACCCCCACCATTGTTTCTTTCAGTTTTTTGGTTTCCTTAATTGTAGCACAATTTACTATTTTTGGCAGTTTTTCAGGCCTTGAACTTCCGAAGCCGTTTTGAGGCCCTAAACAACGTTTTTTGGGCATCAAACCTCCGACAAATATGAGTTCGTTCTGGACTCAATATTCGTTGTGAGCAGTGTATTCCTCGGATAGATCGTTCTAATGATGTATCATGTGCGTCAAATGGAGATAGTATGCCAAAGTTACGACCCTGGGAAATTGGTGTACCAATTTACCCCGACGAGGCCCATATTCTGGCATTTCATCTCCTAGGGTTAGGTTTTTGGATGTTTAGGGTTTGTATTCTTTCTAATAATATATAGGCCTTCAAGCCTCATTGTAACATAGAGTTTAGAGGCATGTAGCCACCACATCTCTTCTCAGAGATAAGCTACCAATGCCCTAGTTAGTTTATTTCCATTCTGTCTGTAAACAAGTTTCGTTTCTTTGATATTAATGAAATGAATTGTTATTTCTGCTGCATCTTTGTATTCATGGTTATTTGTGTATTCTGTTGCGTTGCTGCATAAATTCGGATCACTGATATACGTGTGGGGTCCAACAGTAGTACTCGGCCCAATATCTCAGGGCACCAACTAAGGAGGCTAGACCGTGTCCTCAGTCGTACTACCCGACTACCCAGGTACTAGAAAGTATCTTCTAGAGTGTTGTTCTCGATGGCACTATAACAGTCAGGCGACCGATCGGTTTATCTATGGAGGGCTTCAGGAGATCTAGGTTGATCCATATACAGGTGTTGTCTGATGCGCTACCACTCGAAGGGGTACCAACAGGGGTTACAAGGGTGGCCAATAGATGTGTTCTTAAGTACCACTTGTATTTCATGTGTGTAAAAATCCCCGACCACGGGTTTATGTGCGTAACGAAAAATATTTGTAGCTTAAAGACGTCGGAATACGTCTCTAACCTGAAAAAAAATTAACCCACAATTTTATGTCGAGGAAGGTGCTCTGATACCACTTGTAATATTCCAGATATAAAATAGTATGCAGAACATAAACAATTAGCTAGAAATGGCAGATAAACAACGATATAACCAGAACAACACCAAAATAATACCAGAATAACACCAGAAATATCACTTTGATTACTGAGAGTGATGATCACTTGCCTCTTCGAAGGGGCAACCTCCAGCAGAGCAGAGCTCTATTACAATAATATCCAAGAAAAAACTTCTCATACCCTCCTCTCCTATTTATACTAAATATGTCTATCAAAAGAACAATCTAGAGGAGGATCCTTCCAGAAGTGGAAGCTTCTATTAGGTCTTCTTACATTTGACTTATCCTTCCTTATTGCTAGGCCTTATTAATATTGACCTTTATTACATGGAAATATATTATTCTACCTATGTGAGGGGTTAGGTCCCTAACAAAAACCCTCTAAAGTGATAAGTTCTAACAACATGACACAATTACTATAAAAGGGACACCATCGTGTAATTGCACAATTGTGCTCACTAGATGTTCAAACATCTATATGCTATGCTCTAGTGGATCTCCAAACTGTTATCAACAAGCATTCCAAGGTATATGGAGAGATGCATAAGGGTCTTCCAACTACTCAATATTGTGACCATGTTATTCATTTGCAACCAGGAAGTGTACCACCTAACATTAAGCCTTACAGGTACCCATATGCACAAAAGAGTGAGATTGATCGTGTGATTCAAGAAATGTTAGAGGCCGACATCATTCAACCTAGCAAAAGTGTTTTCTCTTCACCAATGGTGATGGTTATTAAAAATGATGGTCCATGGCATGTGTCCAAATTATAGACAATTCAACAAAATGACCATCAAATATAAGTTTCATATTTCTATCATTGATGAATTATTAGATGGATTGTAGTGAGTAATTTATTTACTATGTTGGATCTTTGTTCGGGATATCATCAAATCAAAATGAAGAAAAAAGACATTCCCAAAACAAGCTTTACAACACATGAGGGTCATTATGAGTTTTTGGTTATGTTATTTGACCTTACCAATGCACCTTCAACATTTCAAAGCTTGATGAATTATATCTTCAAACCCTTCCTTGGAAAATTTGTGATGGTATTTTTTGATGATATACTAATCTATATCAAATCTTGAGAAGAGCATGTACAACATGTTGACAAGGTCTTAAAACTATTGGAATAGCAACAACTATAGGCAAAGTCTTCCAAGTGTGTCTTTGGGGTTCAAGAAATGGAATATTTGGGTCATATTGTATCTCATGAAAGTGTCAAAGTGGACCCTAACAAAATTAGAGCTATGATGGAATGGCCAATTCCTAAAACCTTGAAGAATCTTAGAGGATTTTTAGGATTGATATGCTATTATTGCAATTTTGTCAAGAATTATGGTCAAACAACAATACCTCTAACAACATTATTAAAGAATGAGGCATTTTCTTGGACTCAGGAAGCAACCAAATCTTTTGAAAAATTTGAGGCTACGTGTACGACTCTTGTTCTGACCACTCTTGACTTCACAAAAACCTTTATTGTGGAGTGTGATGCCACAGGCCATGACATTAGTGTAGTTTTATTGCAAGAAGGAAGGCCCTTGCCTTTGAAAGTAGCCAACTCAAAGGAAATAACTTATTCAAACCCATTTGTGAAAAAGAAATGTTGGCCATACTATAGGCATTTAAGAAATGACGCCCTTACCTAATAGGAAGAGACTTCAAAGTAAAAACATATCATGATAGTTTGAAGTACTTCTTGAAACAAAGATTATCTTAAAAATAACAACAAAAATGGGTTACAAAAATGCTAAGTTGTGACTTTGAAATTATCTACAAAAAATGAAAACATAATATGGTAGTAAATGCACTTTCAAGGAAAGAAGAAGAAACAAAAGGTTTACTATGTGCTATTTCCATTCCACAATTTGATTGGGTGGAAAAAACAAGGACATAATGGAAGCAAGATCAAAAGGTATGCAAGATCATTCATCAACTACAAAAGGACCCAAGTGCATTAGATAAATTTGTGTGGAAGAATGATTTGTTGTGGTATCAAGATTGCCTATATATGTGCACGAATTCTCAACTAAAACAAAAGGTCATTTTGGAATTGCACACTTCTCCTATAGGAGAACATTCAGGGTTCTTGAAAACTTACCACATGATCAAGAAATATTTTTTCTGGGAATGTTTTAAAATTGATGTTCAAAAGCTTGTGGCTAAATGTGTGGCCTACAACATAATAAGGGAGAGACAATCAAGACTGGATTTAATTATAGTTTTACCCAAATCTGAAGGAAAGAATATTGCCATCATGGTAGTAGTGGTTCGACTGACAAAGTATGCTAATTTTTGCTCTCTTTCTCATCGTTTTAAAACAAGTACAATAGCCACAACATTCATGGAAACAATTCAAAAGCTACATGGAATCCCTAAGATGATTGTAAGTGACAGAGATCTAATTTTCACTAGAAATTTTTACACTTAATTATTTTTTTGTTTGGGTACTCAATTGGCTCAGAACTGATCTTACCATTCTAAATCTGATGGGAAAACTAAGATTGTGAATAAATGTCTAGAAGGATATCTTCGTTGTTTTTGCATCTGATAAACAAACATAATGGATCAAGTGATTGCCCTTGGCAGAATGGTGGTACAACACATCCTTCCATACTTCATAAAAAATGTCCCCATTTATGACACTTTATGGATATCATCCTCCATACATCACATCACTTTTGAAAGGGAATGCAAAGGTTCAAGTAGTGGAGGACCACATAAGGGACCAACAAGAGGTTCTGAAATTATTGAAGGACAACTTGGTTATATCACGTAATAGGATGAAACAACAAGCAGATCAACATCACAGTGACGGAGAATTTGAAGTGGGGGATTGAGTATTTTTTAAGCTACAACCATACAAACATATGTCCCTCAAGCAACAAAAGAAGGACAATAAATTAACATCCAAGTATTATGGTCCCTGTAAGGTATTGCAAAGGATTGGAAGTATGACTTATAAATTGGAGTTGCCTCCATCTTTACATGTACATCTAGTTTTCCATGTTTCTTGCTTAAAGAAGGTAATTGGTGACAAGACCGAGTTCAAACTATTTTACCAATGATTAGTGAAGAAGGGAAAATCATACTAGAACTAGAAACAATATTTGAAACAATGATTAAACAACTACGAAATTTAGCAATTACTGAGCTCATCAAGTGGAATAACCTATCAGTGGAAGAGGCGACATGGGAAGATGAGTTATTCATGCCAAAACACCCGCAATTAGTCAAGTGTTGAGGACAACACTTGTTTGAAGGAGAGGGGCATGTTAAGCCTCAGACAAAGCCCCATGTAAAACCCTAGATAATGATTTATATTTCTATTGTTATATTAGTGTTGTCTGCTAAACCCTTCAATTGTAATTGTACCTTTTGTTTCACACACACACACACACACACACACACACACACACACACACACACCAAGGAGACCTAGTTTTAGAATCATTTCATCTCACTCTTGTACATTTGTTCTATTGTAAAAGAAGGTTGCCCCCTCAAAGAGGTTTATCTTTCATTCTTATATATATTTCTCGAGGTATGTAGTTTTTTCTCTTTATACTTTCATGCTATTTTGAAATTTGTTGCAATATTAATACAAATACTTATAACAAAAAATAATATTAGTACTATATGTTACTCAAATATAGATTATAAATGAAAACAAGATATCTCCATATATATGGAAAGAGATTTGATATATACACCTAATATAAAAGCTGTTATAAAAATTGCTATAGAAATAAAAAGGCAGATGCCACATTTAGGCATAAATAAAAATACTTTATACAATATTTACATAGAAATATTGTTACAATGCAAATATATATGTATAAAATAATTAAAATTGTTTTTTTTTTTATAAGTTTTGAGTTCTAAATTCCAAAATTCTAGTTGAGTGAGACTACAACCAATCTAAATCCATCTTAAATGATTAAAAAAATTACAACTCAAAAAATATGATCCCTTTTTGCACTTTATAGATGGGAGGTTAACATGAATCTACATGGATAAAAAATAGGTTGAATTCAAAAGCTCACTTAAAGACTATGCACTAAAATGGTATGTACTCCAAGATAAGAAGAACAATTTCCAAACATGGGACCTTGTGATCGGAACTTTCAAACAGGAGCATACCTACCATGATTTCCAACCAACTGCATTCAATGGTAGAAGCCCTGAAGCCCTGCAAATAGAACCTTGGCAAGTCCATCAATAGGTATAATACGCAAGTCAAAGACCTTAATTCATAGATGAATTAACATGTCTTGGGAAGGAAAAACAAAAATTGGTTTCTATCTAGAATTACCCCAAGCATAAGGGCAACCATCAAAAAGCCCAGAGGCCAAAGACGTAAAAAGAAGTTGTGGACGGAGGTAATGAATTTGAATGAGAGATAGAATAGGAAGTTGTGGACGCAGGTAATGAGCTTGAAGGATAGATAGAATGGGCATCCCAGGAGGTTGAAAGAACAAACACAGAACTCAAGGAGGAGCAGAAGGCATTGTAATAAATGCAACAGGGACAGCCCTCTAAACCACATAAGAAGAAAAGGCTACCGACCTTTGAGGCTGTTAAAGATGAAGAAGGGAGTAAAGAGCATCGACCCTCCAGTGTGGTAAATAATGCCATAAAATTATTGGAGACTGCATAAAGTCTTTGAACAAACAATCCATCGACCCTCCAGCTGCCTTGATAATCCCAGAAATGTCAGGATGAGAGAAAGAAAGCGGGAGAAGAAACAAACAATGCAATAGTCCACTGAAGATATCAAACCATTACACTTCTAGTTGCACCTAGAGTTACTGCATGATAATGCAGGTTATTTGTGAAGATGAAAGCACAATTTATAGAGTGCAAGGGCAACAAGCAAGTCAAACAGTAACTCTTGATGTTGGAAACAAGCTATAAAACGTTTTCTATGCAGAATGTGTATGCACACATCCAGCTACTGAATTTACAACATGCTTGGTTAGCCAGTGTGTGTGGTTTTTGGTAGTGGAACACAATTTCAGATATTGTCCCATGATGAAAGAAAGGTTCTCCAAAAAATGCAATATGATCACTATTGAACCTATATCCCAGCATGACAAGGATAAGGAAGCTTTTGTTTCTACCAGACCTCATCCCCATGCATTTAATCAACTAGACTGGATGGAGTCTTGGAAGGACCTGGAAGGTATGTAGAAAGTAATTTTGAAATTGATTCTCAGGAGTAGAAAAAGGTCCCCGTATCATTCGGTATCTATATGGCAGCAGCCTCTACAAGTTAATAAAATTCGGCTTAAGAAGCTATGAAAACTACCCAATGGAGCATTCATAGAATAAAAAAGTTAAAACCCTTGAACGTCACTCGGATAAAAGCATAAGAATATAATCAGAAGCTATGAAAACTACCCAATAGAGCATTCATAGAATAAAAAAGTTACAACCCTTGAACGTCACTCGGATAAAAGCATAAGAATATAATCATGAAAGCATAATAACATTGATTCCTGACATTAAATTAAAATAGTGATCGTACATATCCAGATTTAGAGGATAATCTTTCTCATCATGTGGGAGCCCAAAGCTATCATGAACCTACTTAATATCCCAAAGATAATGCGACCCTAGCATTTATTTGTTGGCTCAATTTCCCAAAAACAATCAACATTCTTAGGCAATTGCTCATACTATGAGATAGAGAGTGCTAGAGTCATTCGAGACGGTAAAAGAAGAACTATAAGACCATCTATGACCTCACTCCCACCTTTCTAAAACAGTTTGACCTGCTCTATGCATCACTCCTCCATTAGAGCACCGCAAATTCTAGAGCAATAGAGTCTACATGTATGGGGACGCTCCTTGCACTATGAGCAGAAAACACCATGTCCAGCTCCCTCTCCCTTAAGTATAGTTGAGTGATTACCCTTTCCCTGTCCCTGGACAACATTCCGATCAAAGAAGTTTATTGCTGTGTAAACAAATCATATGACGAACAAATATGCTGAATTCCTTCTGTTCTATGGACCATGAGGTGTCAGGAGATTGCTTTGATATCCTTGCTTGATCTGTTGTACTTCATATGGCTCTTCACCAGCTGGCCTGCTGCCAAAGCAGACATGAGAGACAGTTCTCCAGCCAAAACTGCTCCTGCCACAATTCTGGCCAACCTCTGAGCATTCGCGCCGGGGGATTGTGTATTTGCTCCTTTCACTCCAAGCAAATTCAAGCAAGCTGCTTGTGAAGCCAACTGTGTTCCTCCTCCGACTGTTCCTACCTGCAAGCAATGGAAACAAATATGCCTACATTCAAAACAATACGGAAGGAGGTTGAGGGGAAGTGATCATTGTCAATCATTTTCTCTCTGATCCTTCTTTACTACTCAAAATATGGTCTAGCCATCCAAATCAAAATCCTTCCGAGATGAACAGCCCATAAATCATAAATACACCGACTCTCATTTAAATGCCTAATATTACTAAGAATATAGTCCACCAAGGTTTACACCCAGTCTTCAACATAATCCAGCTACCAACTTCAAGATTCTCTTTATAAATTTAACTAAAAGTTCTTTCTATCATCTTCAATTTCGTCAACCACCTAAATAGACCTCAATTGTTTTTCTTTACCCACACTATCCATAGGTCGTCTTAAAAAAAGTAATCAGTGGAGATTTTCTTACCTCAATACAAGGCATTGTGACTGATACATGCAGATCCTTGCCACCATTGGAAGCCTCCATCATTGTAATGCAATGAGAACTCTCAACATTTTGGGCAGGATCTTGGCCGGTTGCAATAAAAATAGCAGAGACAATATTGGATGCATGGGCATTGAACCCTCCAATGGCACCAGCTAGTGCAGATCCAGTTAAGTTCTTGAGCATGTTCAGCTCCAACAAAGCTGGAACAGTTGTCTTCAAGACCTTTCTCACAACTTCCTCGGTGATGACAGCCTCACATACTACTGATTTCCCACGCCCTTCAATCCAGTTGACAGCTGCGGGTTTCTTGTCTGCACAGAAATTGCCTGACCGCACGACAAAAACTTGGCATTAAACAAAAAGCCCAACACAGCAAAAACCAGAAAGTAATAAACGCACAGGGAACCCAGAGTCTACAACAACTGAAGCACGGATAATCCAAAAGCCAAATACCAATCAGAATAGCATAGACAGACTCACTAGAAACACTGATAACATCCATGTCAAGAAACTCATTCTGGAGGAAATCTAAAACATTCTGCACACCCTTGGACACCATATTCATCCCCATGGCATCCCCAGTGAAGCAAGAAAACCTCATGTACAGATTCCTCCCTGCAATTCCACACTGTATGCCTTGTAACCTGGCAAATCTGCTGGTGCTGTTATGCAG